>PVKC010020419.1:0-18631 GCA_004027635.1 Crocidura indochinensis
CTCATGGCCATGAGTTATTTTTGATAAGAGTGAGAACTGAGCCAGAATGGCCAGGCCCTAACCAGATAATTTTGTTTGCACTTATCCTGTTTGGCGGGGGCTGAGGTAGTGTTTGGTTTCTGTTCTTCTTAGCAAAGGCAATTATGGGAAGTCAGCCAGGAGTCAGTGAGTGGGGGAGCCCCAGGATGGCTCCCCACAACAATACCATGCTGTTTTGATAACTATTGCTGTCTAATATAGTTTAAAGTTGGGGAAAGTAATGCCTCCCATGTTCCTTTACCCAATGACTACTTTAGCTATTCGAGGGTGTTTATTGTTCCAAATGAATTTCAAAAGTGCCTGATCCACTTCTTTGAAGAATGTCATGGTATCTTTAGAGGGATCGCATTAAATCTGTACAATTCTTTGGGGAGTATTGCCATTTTAATGATGTCAATCATGTCGATTTATGAGCAGGATATGTGTTTCTATTTCTTTGTGTCCTCTCTTATTCCTCTTTGTTTGTTAGTTTTTTGGATTCTTTGGTTTTTTGTTTTGTTTTGTTTTAAGGGCCACACCCGTTTGATGCTCAGGGGTTACTACTGGCTAAGTGTTCAGAAATTGCCTCTCGCTTGGGGGACCATATGGGATGCCAGGGGATCGAACTGCAGTCCTACCTTGACTAGCGCTTGCAAGGCAGACACCTTACGTCTAGTGCCACCTCACCGGTACCATCTCTCTTATATCTTGTTGCAGAGTTTTTATAGTTTTCTTTGTATAGGTCCTTTACATCTTTAGTCAAGTTGACTCCCAAGATATTTGAGTTTATGTGGCACTAATCTATCCTGGAGAAAGTCCCATGTACATTGGAGAAAAATGGGTATCCAGGTTTCTGGGTGTGGTGTATCCTATATATATTAGGGCTCTCTCTTCCATTTCTCTTCTCAGGCCTAATACATTCTTTTTTTTTTTTTTTTTTTGGTTTTGGCTATTCGCTCAGAAGTTGCTCCTGGCAGGCAAGGGGGACCATATGGGGAACCAGGGGATCGAACCGAGGTCCGTCCTAGGTTAGCGCAGGCACCTTATCTCTAGCGCCACCACCCGGCCCCCATGGCCTAGTACATTCTTGTTGGGTTTCAGTCTGGTTGACCTATCAAGTGTTGACAAAGCGTGTTGAGATCCCCCACAATTATTGTGATGTTGTTGATATTATTTTTCAGGTTGTCAACAATTGTATTAAATATTTTGCTGCCCCTCATTCGGTGCATATATGTTTAGGAGAGTGATTTCTTCCTGCTGTACATATACCTTGATTAATATAAAATATCTATCTTTGTCCCTTACAAAGTATGAGTATGAAGTTTGCATCATCTGATATTATCATGGCCATTCCAGCTATTTTTAATGGGTGATGTTTGCTTGGATAATTTTCCTCCATTCTTTTATTTTGAGTCTGTTTGTTCTGACTATTCAGGTGCATTTCTTGTAGGCAGAAGAAGATTGGATTGTGGTTTTGATCCATTTAGCCACTCTGTGTCTCTTAACTGGTGCATTTAGTCCATTGACATTGAAATAAAGATTGTCATGCGATTTAGTGCCATCTTTACATCAAAGTTTGGTGTGTCTGTTGGTCAGTCTTGTCTTAAAGTAGGTCTTTCAGTTTTTCTCTTAAGACTGGTTTTGAGTCTGTAAAGTTTCTGAGCTGTTGTTTGTCTGTGAAACCATATAGTCTTCCTTCAAACCTGAAAGTGAGTTTTGCTCGGTGCAGTATTCTAGGCGAAGCTTTTATTTCATTGAGTTTTGTCACTATGTCGCACCACTACCTTCTGGCCTTGAGTGTTTCTGGTGACAGATCTGTTGTAAATCTCAAGGATGTTCCTTTGAATGTAATTTCCCTTTTTGATCTTGCTGCTTTCAGAATTATGTCTCTATCTATGGGATTCATCATTGTGACTAGGATGTGTCTTGGGGTGTTTATTCTGGGGTCTCTTTTAGTTGGTACTCTTCAGGTATTCAGGATTTGATCGCATGTATTCTTTAGTTCTGGTAGTTTTTTCTTTAATGATGTTCTTGACCGTTGATTCTTCCTGGAGATTTTCATCCTCAGACTCTGGGACTCAAATGATTTTTAAGTTCTTTTTGTTGAGCTTATCATAGACTTTTATTTTCATCTGTTCACATTCTTTGACTAACTTTTCCTTTGTCTGTTCATTTGCTTTAAGGTTTTTTCCAATATCTCCCTCTGTATGGGGCTGTTATGAATCTCATATTCCAGAGCACTAATTCCTTTTTTAATTAATATATTTTATTTAAACACCTTGATTACATACATGATTGTGTTTGGGTTTCAGTCATGTAAAGAACACCACCCATCACCAGCCAGAGCACTAATTCTATCCTCAGCTTCTGTTACCCTGATGGAGAGGTTATCCATTTTGTCATACAATTTTTTACTGAGTTTTTCAGATCTGTTATTTGACCTGTTATTTCAGTTTGGATTTTTCTGATTTCTGTCTTCATATTTTCTTGGTTCTTATTAGTGGTTTTTTTTTTTTTCAACTCAATCCATGGTTTTTTTTAGTTCTGTGAGCATTTTCCGTATTTCTTGTCTAAACTTTTTATGAGAGACTGACTAGTTGGTTGGCTGTTTTCCAGTCCTCAGAGTGCCATCTTCATTCTCTATTCCTGATGCTGACCTGCATTGTTTCCCCATTGTCACACTTGTATTGTGGGTTTTTCTACATGTTGTGGTGGTATTCATTGTCTAAATGATGTGTGTGGCCATGCTCCTCTGACTCCATCCTTTCTGGGCACTTCTACTCGCCTCCAAGGAAGAGGAGTCCTCCATGGATGAAGCCACACACAGGATCAAATATTAGGCCCAAGCATGCAGCAGAGAAGACAGTCCGGAAGGAAATGATGAGTTTAAGAGATCCAGCACAGTTACTAGTGTGATTTTTTTCTTCTTATTGCAGTAGCATTCTTTCATTAGAAAGAGTGCACAGCCAGAAAGCGAAGTGGAGCAAAGTGCTCTTCTAGTGCCTCTGGGAGATCAATTTTGCTGGGCCCTTTATGGCCCATACCACTGGGCAGGCATAGATTTTCCCAGCCTGAACTCACAGACAGGGAAGCTGCCTTTCCGCAAATTACTGCTGATAGCCGGTTTACACGTTTGACACAGTTCCTTGCATTCCGACACAGCCTGAATGAGCCTCTGGGATAGTGATTTTGCTGGGCCCTTATCATCCCACTCCCAAGAGTTTCAGGAGACAGGACAGTAGAAAATGCACACAGGCAACACCCACAGTTTCTCACATATGTTCTTTTTTTTTTTAATAAATTTTGTTTTAATTACCATAAGATACAATAATAACAAACTTGCTTCATGATTGTTATTCATACTATGTTCATCTCTTCAGCAATAAACATGTCATTTCCTTTCAGCCCTTTCCCTCCCCACTCAAATGATATGTAGCAGAATTTTCTTCCCTCTTTCTTCTTTCTTTCTTTCTCTCCCTCTTTCTCTCAGACTTCCTTTCTTTTGATTCATTTTAAACACACTATGGTTTGCAATCTATTACTTACAGGATAACACGTATATTAATTTATCGCATTTCAGCAACCAGTTGTTGCCAAGAGTGATCATTTCAAACTACCATTTTATCTTATCTACCTTAACTGTCCTTTCTGTTCTTTGGGGCAAGGTTCCTACCATAGACCCACCCTCCCAGTCTTCTCTCTTATCTTTGAATTTATTACTATGTGGCATTTTTAAAAACATCACAAAAATGAGTGTGATTATTCTGTTTATCCTTCTTTGACTATTAACTCAGTATCATATTTTCAATATCTTCCATGTATAAGAAAATTTTATGACTTGATATTTTCTAATAGCTGCATAGTAGACTATTATGTTCCACAGTTTCTTTATCCCTCCTCTCTTCTTAAACACTTGGGTTGTTTCCAGATTCTGGCACTTGTGAATATTGCTGCCATGAACATATGAGTGCAGATGGCTTTTCTGTATTGTGATTTGGGGTCCTAAGTGTATGTTCCCAGGCATGATATTTCTGGGTCCTATGGATTCTGAATTAATGTGTAAATCAGTAAGTCACTACTGTATTACACCATATATTTGGAACTTTCAGTATATACTTGATCAATTCTAGACATTTTGAATCATAGGTCATTAATTTTCTGACCTGCTGCTTTGCTATATGCACTATCTATGGTAAAAAGTACAAATTTACCCATTGAATTTATTTCAGTAAATGGAATTTTATTTCTATTTATTTTATTATCTACATATTTTGTGCCTTATTTTGTAATAGGGGTTAAAAAACTTTTCCAAAGCTTCTTTCTCTTAATTGAAAAATCAGTATTATAATTACTTTTATTGAGTTCATGTACTTTTTCCATAACATTCATTAAGCATTAATAAAGATTTTTTCATATTTCTTGTCTCATGTTCAAAAATTTTGCATTTTAAAATATAGTTATTAAAGAGATCATCAAGGCCAAAGAAACAGTAGAGAGGGCAGAACACTTGACTTGCACACAGCCAACCAGGAGTTCAATATCTGGCATTCCATATATTCCCTTAAGAGCCCACACCCCACCCCAGAATTATTTTTTTTTTAGTTCATGTAATTTGTTTTGTTGTTCTTTTTTTTTTTTTTTTGAATCACACCTGACGATGCTCATGGGTTACTCCTGGCTCTGCACTCATGAATCACTACTGGCAGACTTGGAGAACAATATAGTGTTCTGGACTTCGAACAACCTTCCATCCTGGGTCAGTTACATGCAAGGCAAACACCCTGCTGCTGTGCTATCTCATCAGTCTCAAAATTCATGCACTTTTAATGGAAATTTTTCTCATTGGGTTTCATTTATTCATATTTAAGTTGAATATTTAAAGATGTTATAGATATTTCTGTTTACATAATTTTTCTTTTTTCAGAATTATTGCTACTACCAAGGATATATTGAAGGTCACCCAAAATCTATGGCCATCCTTAGCACATGTGCTGGACTCAGGTTATTATATACAATTTCATTTTAAAAGTTAACTTATTTTTTTAAATATTTTTAAATACCTCGGTAGATATAAAGAAAAATACCTTTTGTTGGGAACACTTACAGACTATATAGTGGGATAATATTGGTGAGTAACTGTCATGGAAAAATTATAGTGCACATTATGACTATAGTTACCATTAAGTAAGATTTTTTTAATTTCTTGAGAGGTGTTGGGTCACACTCAGAGATGTTTATGGATTATTCCTGATTTTACATCAGAAATTACCCTTGGCCATGCTCAGACTATATGAGATGCCAGGGATAGAGCTTGGGTCAGATGCTTGCAAAGCATGTGCCTACTGCTATAAAATTGCTCTGGGCCCTAATTAAGATTCTTGATATATGTGTAAAACATAAAACTTAACTTCTTGTGCAAACAGAAATTATTATTTTGTACCATGTTGTATGTTAGTTTCTACTCTTTAACTTGTAACTGTGTCAACATCACCATTTTAATAATTTATAGTACTTTACTATTGCAGTAAAACTTATTGTGTCATGTTATATTAGTGACATTTTTAAAAAGCAATATTTATTTGTGTGTGATTTTAACTCTAGAGGCTTATTACAATTTCAAAATGTAAGTTACGGAATTGAACCCTTGGAGCCTTCTATTGGTTTTGAACATGTAATTTACCAAATCAAACATAAGGATGCTGGTCTTTCTTTATATTCTGAGGAAGATATTGATTCAGAAAACTTGCCTTATAAAACAAAAAGGATAAAGGTGGGTGATAAATTTAGTAGTTATATGATTGGTACTATACATAAATAAGGACAGTGTATTTTCTCTTTGTAAATTTCTTCAAAACCCTCATAGTTCATTTGTGGTATAATTTTTCTTAAATCTTAGACAAATATTGAGCACACACCGAATTCAACATTATATTTTTGAGACATATAGAGAGATAAATAGATATATAGTTTGATAAAATATACTAAAAACTGGGGTCGGAGTGGTGATGCTAGCACTACGTCATCTATCTACATTGCAAGCATTAATCTAGGAAAGATCGCATTTGATCCCCCGGCATCGCATATGATCCCCCAAGTCAAGAAAGATTTCTGAGTGCATAGCCAGGAGTAACCCTTGAGAGTCACTGGGTGTGGCGCAAAAACCTGATAGTATATAGATACATATAGATATAGATATATGTATTTATCTAACTATAGATATTTTACTAAAACTTTTTGATTTAAACTTTATTCTTTTTTTAAATAATTTATGTGTGATCAAAGTGAATAATAAATATTTCACAGTAATATTTAAGGTACATAGTAAAAAAAGAATTAGGGCCATTCCCACCACCAGTGGACCTTCCTCCACTCCTTTTTTCAGCATATATGCCATCTCTCCCACTGTTAGTGTAACAGGTCTGCTTTGTGTATATCTTGTTATAGATTGGTCATCCACCCTACAGCATACTGCACCTACTGTAATATCATTGAAATAGGCTGCCATATTTTGCAACCTCCAGCACAGCCTTGTAGAACTTATCACTGTAGCTGACTGGAAAGATGACTTGGTTTAATCTCTTCAGTTATTTACTATTGCGTGGTGTCACATCTCCCAGTTCAATCAGGCTACCTTTTATATTTCCCGTCCGCTGAGGCCTTGTTACCACTGATTAACAACGCTCTGGCTACTAAACCTTAGAAGCCAAACTTCTGGCCTATGTTTAGGGGCCGCGAGTGTGGAGCATGATCCAGCATTTTCGGGGAATTTGGGGGAAGTGGCGGGGATGTCTGTGGCAGCCGCACCATTGACACTGCTCTTCTACCATGCACATTCATACACACGGGGCACTCAGCTCCCACCTGCTGTCACCAGTCAGACGTAATATTCTATAAGAAATGAAATATTCAGTATTTACTTCATAGGATAGTGAAACACTGAAGTTGTGAATAAATTTTTAATCTTGACATGTAATCTATTTATATTTTAGACATTTAAACAGCGATCTCAGTTTATAGAAATGCATATTGTAGTTGAAAAAAATTTGGTAAGTGTATTCTTATTATAATGCTTATGCCAATTTATTAGTAATTGAAGGCTATTAAAAAGTAGGAATAAAATTTTAATGCAAGAAAATCATATTGTTTTCTTTTGTCTCCATTGTATTTAATTCTAGTTTAAATATTATACTTCAACTATGTGACGTGTATGCCCCTGAACTAGATATCTGGATCCTTCTCCCATAGTCATTTATTTAATGCATGTTAAATTACAAGTATAATGTTACATAAAATAGAAACAATTTTACTTTTATGCCATTTTTATTTTTATATTTATTTATTTTGAATATTCATTTAATCTCCTTACGCTAATATTTGACAGTCACTAATCTTTTAATTTCTTTTATCAATTTAGAATCTTTTAAATATTATATAATCTATAGCTGGTAGCCATTATGTATTGATTACTTTTAGTATAATTAATTTTTTCAATCATTTATTTTCATTTTCTTATATTTTCATTTCTAGAAAGCATTCTATAGTAAAATTTGCTTTCTTGATTCTATATTTTATTTACCCAGTATTTACTATTTCATGTATTTTTTACTCAAGACTTATGGACATGGTCTTTGTTTCAGAAGTATTGAAAATTATAAAGTTTCTAAAAGTAAAAATACATAGGTTTTTGTGTTGCCAAAGTGTTTATACTATGTGGGTAAAATGTAAAGGAGTATAATCTATCAATTATATTGTAGTATTTTTAATTTTCTAATGTTTCTTAATGTTTCTAAATTTACTAAAATGTCTTCCAAAGCTGCTTTTTATTTTACATTCCTTGTTTTAAATATATTATCCTGGGGGCAGAGCAATGGAGCAGCAATAGGATGTTTGCCTTGCACGCAGCTGACCTAGGAGACAGACCACAGTTAGATCACCCAGCATCCATATGGTCCCCCAATATAGGAGCAATTTCTGAGCACAGAGCCAGGAGTAACCTCTGAGGATCACCAGTTGGGATCCAAAAACAAAACAAAACAAAAGTAAATATATTATCATACTGTTTTCTTGTGGTCAAGGTATTTTTCCCAAAAGGTAGATGGTGTTTTCGTATAATTCACTGAATATAGTTAACTGCTTTCTACATTATCTTCCTATAGCTTTGAATATTTTGTTTTTAGGTGTTTGGTTAAAGCATATTTGGTAAGGGTTTAACTTTGTTTTTTCCATTTACAGAATTTGTCGCTAAATATTTTTTTAGGTTTACAAAGTAGTTGTTTTCATTTTATAAATGATATTTTTATATTCAGACTGATAATTCATATATTTTTCTTATATTGATATCATGCTGATTCTTTTCTTTCTTTGTTCTTAAATTCAAAATTATAGCTGATTCATAAAAGAACACTATCACATCTGCAAGCACAACTGACAGTCTCTGTCCTACACCACTGTAATGCCCCTAAAACAGCAGAGATTGGATCATACCTGTGTTCATTTATTTTCCAAAACCAATTATGTACAGACACTAGTGTGTCCCATGATAGCAATACAACATACATCTCTTGTATCAGGGGCAGAAAGGAGGTAGCAACCCTATTTCTTATTGAGTAGGCTGACTTAAATATCATTTTAACTCAACAGAGTATATAGTATATTTTCTGGAAAAATTCAAATAAAATCTGAAAAGTAATCATATGAGTAGCCATCTGGAATAAACAATACTACAGGGTAGTTTCTAAGTGTGAAAACCTACACATATATCATTTGCACCTACAAAAAGAGAACAATGGGGAAATTAAACTCAGTAGAAGATAGAGAAGGAATGTAGGCAAATATGCAAGCCCATTAAAATGTTTCACCCAGGTCGATGAGTACCTAAAGTCAACATTCACTACACTGGCAATAGAAATTAGAAAGTATTTGCCAACCAAGTCAAGCAATCAATAAGAAAATCAACCATCTCAAAGAAAAACCTTTTCAGAGAAACAGCCCTTAACAGGAAAATAACAGCACAGCCCTCTATATCAATATCCCTGAATGTCTATGAACTAAAGACACTGTGTTACAGGTTATGTCAGGAAACAAAACCTATCCATTTACTTCTCTCTCTCTCTCTCTCTCTCTCTCTCTCTCTCTCTCTCTCTCTCTCTCTCTCTCTCTCTCTCTCTCTGTTCTTGGTTTTTGAGCCACATCCGTTTTCACTCAAGGATTAGTCCTGGTTATGTGCTCAGAAATAGCTCCTGATTTAGGGAGACCGTATGGGACACCTGGGGATCAAACCACAGTCCGTCTTCGGCTAGCACCAGCAAGGAAGACACCTTACCTCTAGCACCACTGCTCTGGTCCCTTCTCTTATAATACTAAGTCCTATTAAATAATTTTTCTGTGTATCTTCTCTGGCAAGAAATTGTAGCCTAGTTTAAATATTGAGAATTCTGAGTAAATTTCATTTCTTCTTATTATTCTTAGCAGAAAAATGTTGCATTTTTCACACAAGTATAAAGTTGCCTGTATATTTACAGTCATTCATTCCCTTTAATACATGAAACTGTTCTATGCTAAGTATTTTATGTCATAAGTAGACATTATCTAGTGAAATTAAGTTCCAATATCAAGTTGTATTTAGAATTGGTGCTCTTTATTATTGATATGTAATGTATTAAATTGAAAAATTATGTATGTAGAGTCATCATTGCACGACTCGATAAATCTCACTTGCCTGTGGTGTGCAATTCTATTTTTGTTTTTTGTTTTTTTGTTAATATCGCTTCAGGACTTTAGAATTTTTCAGAAGAGATGTGAGATACTGAACCAACAAAAGGATTGGTCTAAAGGTTTAAATAAAAAGCATTGTTCATGTGGCCTCATAGTTTCAAATTTTATACTTAATGACTATAGGTAGATAATTCTCATTTTGGTAGATCTCTAATTTTGAATCAAGTAATAATTTTTGAATGTCTTAAAATTTAATTTTCTTTTTGTTTAAAAATGAAATTAAACCATTCCTTTTTCAACTGAGATATTTCTTTTCATCTTTTATTTTGGTTATGATTATGTAAAATTAAACTTTACACATAATAATATCTTGATAATATTAAGATTCAGCTGTATGATGTAATAAAATAATTAAACCTGCTAGTTGAGAATAAATTTATGCCACTTATGTAATTGTCTTGATTTATAAATAGGCTTTATGGGTTAAAGAATTTATAAACATCAATATTAGCCTGTAATTTATTTATCTTATATCTAATTTTCTTCTAAAAAACATTTCGGACTGGTAAAATAAACTGGAGAGTGATCTTTGTTCTTTCAATTTTTGGAGAGGCTTAAATTTAGTGTAATTTGTATTAGGTTATTTTAATTTTTTAATACTTTTTAATATAAATCTTTATTTAAGCTTCATGATTACAAGCATGTTCGTAGTTGGTTTCAGTCATAAACAGAATACCCCCCTTCAAAACATATGCCTCCAGGCATTACTGTTATATTTAACTATATTTAAAAATGAGAAGGTAAACTTTTTAAATAATTTCTAAGTACTGCTCATTAGATCTAACAGCAAATTTGTTTTTCAGTATGAACATATGGGTTCTGATATTGCTGTTGTTACTGAAAAAGTTTTTCACCTTGTTGGAATCATCAATGCTGTAAGTGTTTGTTAATAATTTTATGTTTCAAAACTTATTTTTGATCTGTCATGTTTTCATTTTGTTTCTATATTCAGTGGTTGTCTTTGTAGGTTTCATTTATTTAATTGATTCTGGTTGTTTTTTTGGTCTACATTTAGGGATTTTACTAGACTTGTGTGTGGGGATAATTCCTTAAAGTTTTCAGGAAATTGTATGTGAGGCCGAGGGATTGAATCAGGATCTTCAGCATGCAGGGACAGCATCTTAAGAATATGGTCTCTTTGAGTCTCTGTTTTGCTTATCACCCTAAGAATATATCTTCTAGGTCTTCAGGTCTTCGCATATTGTTTCAAATGAAAGAAACGTTTAATTCATGAACAGGGTTTCATTATGTAGATGTAGATGTAGTTAAAGAGGTGTAAGTTACATTTTCTTTATCCATTCACCAATCTACATAAGTTGACCAATTTAAGGGTTTTGGCTATTGTAAATGCTGTAAATGCTGCAAAAGCATGGGAGTAGCTGTACATGTCATGTTTTCAAAATATATTTCTATTTAGATGTTTCATTTTATAGGTGTGTTAATCATTTTAATTGAAAAATTCTAAGCATATTTCAATCACATGAACAAATTTTCTATGCGTATTTTATTCTAGATATTTACTTCATTTAATATCACAATTTTTCTATCTTCAGTGGAACTTTGGGTAGATGAAAATAAAATCCCAGTAACTGGTGATGCTAATCAGTTAATGCACAAATTTTTGAAATGGAAAAGATCTTACCTTGTTTTGCGTCCACATGATGTGGCATTTTTACTTGTGTAAGTATGCAAAAAACTATTTTTGAACTCTTAATTTGAATAAATTTTGGGTAGTTATGATACCATTAATAAAGTGATATAGTGATAATTTCAGATATATGACATTATGTTCATATAATTTTCTAGTACAAGTTTTATGATCATTATATATTTATTGAATATTTCTTTATTAGCCTTTGTATTATGTACATTCATACCTAATATATATAACTTGTAAAACATTTTTGCTTTATAATTGTATTATATAATGAAATAATATATATAATATATATTACTTTGTATAAATTATGTGAATATAGTAGTTGAGTCTTCCTCTTATTTATATTAAATTAAATATAATAAAAATGGAATATTTTAGTATTTACTATTAGCATATTATAGTCATGCGCTTTTTTGCTTATTTTTTTTCATAAAAACAACACCCCCCTTCACCAGTGCAGCAGTCCCCCCATTTCCCTCCTCCCCCTCCCTCCGCCTGTATTCTAGACAGGCATTCTACTTTTCTCACTCATTGACATTGTCATGATAGTTTTTAGTTTAGTTATTTCTCTAACTACTCACCACTCTTTGTGATGAGCTTCATCGCATAAGCCAGTCCCTCTGGCTCTCATCTCTATTGTCCCTGGGCATTACGTCTTTTATTTTTCTTAAAACCTATAGATGAATGAGACTATTCTATGCCAATTTCTCTACCTCTCATGTATTTCACTCAGCATAATTCTTTCAATGCCCATCCACGTATAAGAGAAATTCTTTTTACATTTCCATGTACATGCATACTAGTTTAAATTAACCTCAAAAGTGGGTTTTTCTTTTTAAGGATAAGAGTCAAAGGAGCACAGTAAAAACGGTGTTGAAGTGCCAATAATTGTTTGCATAGGTTCACCAAAATATGGGGGACATGGAAAGGAAAAACCTTGGCCTAAATACAAGGAGACCCTACCCCTGAAGTTTCCTGGCATAAGACCAACTCTAGGCTCCAGGCAAACTAGTTTGCCCAATCCAAGTCATTGTTTGTAGTGCCAACACACTTTTTTCACACAGTCTCTGTTGTTAGTATCATGTTTCTATATTAAAGATCCTGGAATCTGCATATCCTACACTGAAGTCGGGATGTGGAACATCCTCTAGTTTCACTCACAATTAAAGGACAATGCAGAAAGCCTTGTCCAGTATGCAGGTCGTTGATGTTCTTAAGTCTTCTTAATGTTAAGGGAAGTCTCTTTTTAGTAGATCTATGTCAGAGCAGCGATAGGGTCTTCCCTGGTAGAGGATTGCTTCCAGCTGTTGTTATAGAAAACCTTGGATGTTTCATAAATAGCTTCCCTGGTTCAGCGGTGAATGGAGAATGCCCATTTTTCTGAGGCCTGTGTCAGGTCATTATGTCAATGTTCAGGGTGTAAGGTCCCATTGCTCTACAAGATTTGTGTGTTCCAATCTCTATTAGATAAGAATTTATTTGTGTGTATAGTATTTCCTGTTTTAATGTGCCTATGCAAACAAGGAACAATGCCACATGGCGTTATAGGCCCATATGGGGGATACAAGAACAAGTGTAAAACTCCCCATGAAATGGTTAAACATAAGCATTAAACTGAGGAACTCTTTCACTGAATATTTCTTATTGAAAAGTTCACAGAGAGAAGAAAAGATTAAAAGTGGGGAAGATCTTTACTGTTTAAGAGAATATTTAGTAAGAGTTAGCTGTCAAAATATTCAAAACCATACATGTCCATTTTATGTCTTTAGAAATAGTTGGGGGTTGTTAAATCCAGTGCACCACGTTGGTGTGTGATTAGGACTGTGCAGTACTGAAGTTAAAAAAGGTAAATGGGGGGGGGGGTACCACAAGGATGGTCAAGCTCCTGCCCCTTACAATGGCATTCGTGGTGGTGGAAATTTCTGGTTCCACCATGTACTTTATTTATTTATTTATTTACTTATTTTGTATTGGTTTCTGTTTGAGTTGATTTGTTTGGCTTGTTTTTTTTTTTGTGCCTTTACTTCTGTGTTGTAGAAGAAATTGAACCTAAAACGATGCATGCAAAGCAGTCACTCTACTATTGAACTGAATTCTTGATCTTATGTACTTAACTATATGTATATATGTTTCTGTGAGTGTGTGTCTTATTCTATAAAATGGGCCTTTTTGAGAAGTTTGTTTTTGTTTCTAGAAAATTTAACAAAAACCACCACCGCATTGTTAAGCAACAATAATTACAAGAAGCTTCCCTTTTCCAAACATGCAGTTCAACTCGTATATCTACAACTGATTGCTCATACTTACATATAATTTATTATGGAGAAAATAAATGTATTTTTAAAACTTATATTCATTTTTATCTCACAAATTCATAACACGACTGTATAAACCTGAACTATTATTTAATCATTGATTATTAATTTAAATACTTATTGATTAATATAATTATTAACTATAATTATTTGTTTATATAATTATTACATTGTCATATTTTATATTATTAAATATTATATTTGATATTTATATTGATTTTAATTATGGTGAGTGTTGATTCTTTTTAATTTCATCATTGATTATTAGTTATTTAATCATTGCATATTATTAAAGGAACTTCAATTCACCCAGTGCATCTTTCCAGTGCCAATTGCTTTTCCTTAGCGTTTTTCTTATAAAGTCATTTGTTTACATTCCCTTGATAGTTTAAGTGTTTTTTAAAAGCTATATGTGTTGTATTGTTTTATTTGTAGTTTTATGAGAATATAACATATTGTTTATAGATTAATTTAAATATTTTCAAAAATAGATAAATTTTGGTGCCACAGATTAGGGCAGATTACTAATGTGCAGTCAACAAATGTAATACTTGGAATCACATATAGTCATCCAAATACCTACAAGGTGCACCGTGAGTAAAGTTGGGTGTTTCCCTCCACAAGAATGTACTCATGTTAATGAACTTTTCTTTCTTATACACATATAATAAATATGTCTATGACTTCAGTATGTAATATAGCAAGACAAAAATTGACAGGAAAATGTTGATTATTGCAAAATTAGATTTTAATTTTAAATTTATGATATTTTTAATTTTGTACTACATCCAGCTTAAGGCTTTGGGTGACGGATTAGTCCTGGTGATGCTTAGGGGCACCCATAAGTGTCTAGGAGTGAAAATCATGTCAGCTGCATTCTATTCACTATACTCTTTGTCCAAAGTCTTTATTTTATTGTATTATAATTTTTTTTATTTTAAACTTAAGTTACAGAGAAAAACCAGATTATGTTGGTGCAACCTTTGAAGGAAAGATATGTGATAAAAACTATGGAGGAGGTGTTGCTCTGGTACAGTATGATTTAATTTGTTTGGCTAAATCATGTTTATAAAATACTATGTACAGTATTATAAATTTAAACGTGTTCATATATAATTTATAAACAAGTGTGAGTACTCAGGGACACATGAATCTTCTCTAGTTGCTTTACTTGATCAAACAATAGAATTATAAGAAGTTTCTATGAAGTTATTACATGCAAATGTTTGAAATTTTCCTAAAATGAATTAAAATATGCTTTTAGGAAAATTACCTAGCTTGTCTTATATACAAATGTATTAAATCATACAAATATATTTTTATATATTTGTATTAAAATATATTTAAAATATATATGAGAGACAAGAATATTTAAATATATTTAAAATATATATGAGAGACAAGAATATTTATGACAAATATATAAATGAGAAACAAGAATATTTATGGGGAAGTCTATTTCCTGCTACAAAAACTTTAATGTGACTAGGTTAACACTAAAATTCCTGAGATTCAACATGGAGAAAGCATCATCACTAATGAAAACTAGAGAAGTTAGCTAAAAGAAGAAGGTAAAATATTTATTTACTTAAAAGCGTATGTTCCTGGACGAAGACAATGGTCTCTGTAATGACAGTAACAATCAGTAAATATTTTCAATGTTTTTTTTATTATCTCATTTAATAGGAAAAATAATTTTCTGGTACTTTGTGATATTAATCAGCATTAACCTATCTAGGGTAATCATAAAGAAAATAAGTGCTATTTTACTATTTAATATTCAAACTCATTACCCTTTCTAACATAGGTCTGTGAAATAAAATGTTTAAAAGTAAAAATGTGTTTCTTTGCACTATCACAACTTTATAAAGGTTTGTCATTTTAAACCACAATCTAAATAGCTTTAAGGAAGTAGAAGCAATAAAGGATACTAAGCAGAATATTTTGAATTTTGGTTCATTTAGTTATCCACTTACCAGCATGTAATCAAGTTCATTCAAATGCAATAAGTAACATGTTTTATTAGTCATGATTTTTATACATCACAAGCCATATTGAGAGTTCACCTAAATTTCATGGCATAAATATATCTATATATGTATCTTGAGTATTTAAATCTCTGAAATATCTTACACTATTTGAGACTCCTCACACCAATTGTGCCTGTGCCATCACTCCCCTTTCAAGAATGTAGCCCTTAAAGTCACCCACCTTGATGTTCCTCTGCTCTCTCATCCTAAGATTGCTGATTCTCTATGCTCCAGACTCCCCAAGTCACTTGAGCCATTGTTCTCCTTCAAGGCTTAAGGACCAAAAGTTATCCGTCCTGAGGTCCTTCTGACCTCTAATTCCAAAAACCATGCAAATACCAGCATGTCCATGCTTCTATTTCCAGGAGGTGGGCCCTAGCAATTATTTTTCTCTAACAGTAAGTATATATCCCAAGGCACAATTCAAAAACACATATGCATATCTGTGTTTACTGCAGCTCTTATACAATAGCCAACTTATGGAAACAATATAAATGTCCATATACAGGTGAATAGAAAATTTGTGTAACATACATAATGTAGTACTACTCAACTATAAGAAAAAATAGAAATCTTGTGATTTGCTATTACATAAAAATTGGATTGTATCATGTAGAAGTAATAAAGACTGGTTGATATTGCTCCTCAGTGGTTATAGAAAAAGAGATAAAGCAATAATGACAGTTCTTATCCTAGAATTACAAAACTAAGATCACCAGGCATTGGAGAAGTGTTAAATGAATTTAAGAGGTTGGTTTATGGTGAAGTAAGGATAGTAAAGATGGGTCACCAGCACTTTGGTAGTGTTACTGTATACTTGTACATTAATGTCATATACTTTTAAATAGAAGAATACTAGAAGTCAATTGCAAGTGGATTAAAGAACATGAGATTAGACCTGAATTCATAAATTTCATTGAGGAAAACATAGGCAGAACACTTTAAACTTAGACCTCAAAGAAGGCAAGGGCTATTGTATCAAATCTGAATAAATAAACTAAAAAGTTTCTGTATTGCAAAAGAAACATGAACTCAAATTTGAAGACAGATTCTGAATGGGAGCAAATAGTTACACTCTATACATCAGGTATAGATTTAATATGCAGGATATACCAAGTAATCACAAAAACTTCAGGGGCCGAAAGGATGGCACAGTGGTAGGGCGTTTGCAGACAACCCTGGAAGGACACCGGTTCGATTCCCAGCACCTCATATGGTCCCCTGAGCCTGTCAAGAGCGATTTCTTGTTTGTTTGTTTGTTTGTTTGGGGGAGGGGTCCACACCCGGCAGCGCTCAGGGGTTAGTCCTGGCTCTACACTCAGAAATCGCTCCTGGCAGGCTCGGGGGACCATATGGGATGCCAGGATTCAAACCACAGTCCTTCTGCATGCAAGGCAAATGCCCTACATCCATGCTTTCTCTCAGACCTTTCAAGAGCTATTTCTGAACACAAAGCCAGGTGTAACCCCTGAGCGCCGCCAGGTGTAACCACTTCCCAAAAAATCCAAAAA
Organism: Crocidura indochinensis; assembly: GCA_004027635.1. Taxonomy (NCBI): domain Eukaryota; kingdom Metazoa; phylum Chordata; class Mammalia; order Eulipotyphla; family Soricidae; genus Crocidura; species Crocidura indochinensis. Next base: position 17,309 of record PVKC010020419.1, read on the forward strand.
TAAATGTTAACGCCACAAAATAAAAAAAAAAAAAACCTTCAAAAATTGGAGACAGGAAATGAACAGATACTTCTCTGAAAAAGACCAATTTCTCTGAGGAAGGCACATTAAAATATGCTCATCATCAAGTATCATTAGAAAAATCGGAATAAAACAAAAATGAGTTATCTTATTCCATTGACGAGAGCACATATCCAAATACTGGAAACAATATTTGTTGGTGGGGATATGGTGAACAAAGAAATTTCATTCACTGCTGGTGGAAATGCAGCCTAGTCCATCCCCTATGGAAAACTGTATGGAGTGTTCTCAGTAAACTAAAATGAGCTTCTGTACAATCCAACAATCCCACCTTTGGGTATCTGTCCCCAGTACAAATGTGTACATTAGATGTAAGTACACATTCATCCAAAGGTTGTATGCTCAGGAATATTTATTGCAGCATTCAGTATAATAGCTAAGACTAGGATTCAACCTAGATGCCCTACAAGAGATGAGTGGATCATAAAGTTGTGGTACATATATACATTGGAATACTACCTAACTGTAAGGAATGCTGCAATTATGCAATTTTCAGCAACATGGATGAACTGGAATAAATGTTACATGAAGATATCCAGTAAAAGGATAAATATAGAATGATATCACTTTTATATGGTATTTAGAATAACTGCATGAAAAAATGTAATGGTTTCAATGGGAAATGTCTTGAACACCCTTGTTCCCAGAATATTCCAAGAAAGAAAGAAATTGAGTGGAGGAGAAAAAACAAATATGAAAGGATGAAGGCGGGGCAAATGGTCTTGGGTGAATTGGTGGAGATAAAAAAAAAAATGACAAAACCAAATATCCAATCCAAAGGCGGCAACAATGGAATCAAGAGATTCAAACTCAAACTATTTAAATTTAAAATGGGCCTGTTATACATGCAGGCTGAGGAGATGCAGGGAGATGGATGGTATGGGATGCACTCAGGGATCCTTGTAAGAGGAAGGTGGACACTGATGGTGAGGATTGGCCTTGAATCATTGAACATATGAAACTCAATAATGAAAGACTTGGTAAATCACAATGGTCCAATATAATAAAATAAAATTTAAAAAATGTATTTAATAGAAATTAATAAAAAACAAAAATAGTTATTATATAAAATTAGCATTTAGAAATGATTTAGCATTTTAATTTCCTAATGTTTAGGAATGAAGCAAATGAATACCAGGAATAAACTTGCAGTTTTTCATCTTTTTCCTACTAGACACTTAGAAATCTGAGGGAAGAAACTTTTAGTTTGATGTGGGCCCATTTGTTTGTCTTTGATTTGTT
>PVKC010020420.1:0-18636 GCA_004027635.1 Crocidura indochinensis
CCACACCAGCCCTCCTTCCCATTTTTTCATTATCATGGTTATTATTGTGTGTGTGTGTGTGTTGTTGCTGCTGCTGTGCTTTTTTGTAGTTGCTGATTTTATTTTTTGTTTGTTTTGTTTTCTTTGGTATATTTTTTCTTCTTTTTTCCTTTCTTCTTTTGAATTGATATTTGTAACCTCTAGATGGACTCCTCCTAATTTATTTTCTTTTTTCTTTTTTTTCGAACAGAACCAGATAACTTGAATCATCTAGTCCTGCCTTAGAAATTGAGAGGAAAAAATGAATGGTATCAGAATCAAACAGTTATAGGAACATTGAGTGAAAATAAAAAATGATCAGACTTAAACACCAAACAAAGTCAACAATAACAGAATTAATATCCAATCTACTACAAGCTATACCCAGAGGGGACCAGTTATACTTGCAATTTGGGGACCTTGCAAAAAAAGGAGATATGGGATGCATACTGGGAACAGGGGTGGAGGGAGGACAGCACCGGTGGTAGGAATGCCCCTGATTCATTGTCACTATGTACCTTAAATATTATTGTGAAATATTTATAATCCATTTTGTTCACAATAAAAATTAAAAAAAGATCAAAAAAGATCATTAGTATCATTACTGCTAAGCAAGCTGGATTTTGTGAAATATGAGGAAATTTGGAATAGTACATTAGAAGATAACTCTCATCATCTCTGCAACAAATCTGTCAGTACATACTTACATGGCCCCTTCTGTCCATTTACCTCTCTGTTTCAGACTAATCATCAGAGTATATTATTGCCAGCATATCATTACTGGTCTTCCAAATTCTTCTGGGAAAAGGGATTTTAATTTAAAGTGCTCCTGTATCTTTAAAATTATTTAGAAATTTGAAAAAACCGTTCCTTACATAATAAATAAATCAATGGAAAAACATTGATATTTATTTTGTTTTAAAGTTTTATAAAATGTTTGCTCAATATAGTTGTCTTTTTTCTTTTTTCTTCTTTCTTTTTCTTTCTTTATTTTCATTTTTAATTATTTCTTTATTTTTAATTATGAGAACAAAGATGCCAAAAAGAAGACAAGGTAAAGTTACAGTGGAAGGACAATCATCCATAAACAGAATTCTCAGAAGTCCCCTTGCTGATATCTTAGCTTTGAACTTTCAGCCAAAGAACATTAAGATAAATAAAACCTACAACAAGCTGTTAAGTGGAGACCAGTTACACTAGTATTCTGGTGGGGGGGGGGAGAGCAGGAGAGCAAAGGAGGGAGCTATGGGAGACATGCTGGGAACAGGAGTGGAGGGAGGACAACATTGGTGGTGGGAATGCCCTTCATTCATTGTCACTATGTACCGTAAATAATTCTGCGTAATGAACTTCAGTCACAATAAAAATTTTTAAAAAATTAAAAACAAAGATAAATAAAACAGAATCTATGTACAATTACTTTGTCCCTCAAGTTCCCAGATTGTAATACATTATAATATTTCTTAGCAGGATACAAAGCAATCTAAAGCCATAAAACTTATGTAACTTTTTAAACATTAAAGGTATAGTATTTTTTATGATGAATGTTTATTTTATTTAATTTTTTTAAATAAATTTTTTACTTAAGTAACATGATCATAGTTGGGTTACAGTCACAAACAGAGCACCACCCTTCACCAGTGTAACATACCCCTGTCCTCCCTTCCCATCCCCTGCCTGTATTCTAGACAGGCATTCTACTGAAGCTATTTACAGTTATTTGTTTTTAAGCTCAGTAAATTGTATTTTTTCCTTAAAGGATAAGAGTAAAAAAATATATAGTAAAGGTGTAATAGTGACAATTGTCGTTGTTTGCATAGGTCCAGAAAAATGCGGAAAATAGAAAAAAAATCTTTGATTTTTGTAATCCTGATTTTTAAAAGGTCTCATCCCAGAAGTTTATTGGCATAAGACTGACTCTGGGTTCTAGGCATACCAGTCTGTCCAACCCGAGTCATTCTCCATGGTCCCGGTAAAACTTTTTCACACTTTAGCTATTGGTTTTTTTCACACTTTAGCTATATTTAAAGATTCTGGATTCTGTATATTTCTTTCATTGATGTCAGGCTGATGTGGAGCATCCTCTAGTTTAAGCATACCATTAAATGTGGGCAATCTGCCCTGCAAGCAGGCTGTTGCTGAGTGGTTAGGGTGTTGAGAGCACTCTTTGGAGTAAGTCAATGCCAAAGCAGTGGTAGGTCTTCTCTGGTAGAGGTTTGGGTCCTGGTAATGTTATAGACAATTGTGGCTGTTTTCATAGATGATCCATTGTTCAGGTATGTGTGGGCGATGCCCATTCTTCTGAGGCCTAAACCAAATGTTCAGGGTATAAGTCCTAAACATAAAAGGGACAAGTAAGTGTATCTCCTTTGTATATCTTAGATGTATTCCCTTAACATCTATAACTCTTTTTGAACATCCTCATATAGTGATAATTTTTTCCACTGGTTTTGTTATTTAATTGTTTGATTTTTTTCCTTTGAATCTGTTTTATAAGCAATACTGGTAGAAGAATATCTGTATACATTTCATGTTTGAACCAAGTTATGGGGAATGTTGGACTTTATTTGTCGGCCCCCAGATGCACCAACAATACCTTGTGGCATTGTTTCTCTTTTGCATAGGCACATTAAAATGGGAAAATAATACATATGCAAACAAGTTCTTATCTAATAGAGATGGGAACACAAATTTGGTAATGTAATTAAACCTTACACCCTTTTTTATTTTCTTTCTTTTACTTTCTTTCTATTTTCTTTTCCCTTCCCCCTCCCTACCTCACTTATTCCCTCCTGTCTTTCCACTCTTCCTTTCTTCCTCCCTTCCTTTCTTCCATCTTTTCTCCCTTCTTTCCTTCCTTTTGATCTTTCTCATTCTTTTTTTTTGTTTTTTTTTGGGGGGGGCCACACCCAGTGACACTCAGGGGTTACTCCTGGTTATTCGCTCAGAAGTCGCTCCTGGCAGGCAAGGGGGACCATATGGGGAACCGGGGGATCAAACTGCGGTCCGTCCTAGGTTAGCACAGGCAAGGCAAGCACCTTACCCTCCAGCGCCACGGCCCGGCCCCCGTTTCTCATTCTTTATCATGATTTATCGTTATTTTAGTAATGTAGTTTCAGGCAAACAATGTCAATATCACACCCATTGATTGTCAGAATGTCACCATTACCCACCATCAAATTTTGAGGTCTCTATATCTTAAAATTATCAAGAATTAGTTTTCCATGTAATGCAGCAATTGCTCTTCTTGATATCTTCCCTCACAATGCTATTTTAAAAAGACATTTGTATTACTATGTACATTACTATAATACCATGTAATATTATTCACAGTAACCAAGATTTGGAAAGAACAAGAGCCCAAGAACAGATGTGTAAATAAAGACACTGTGGTCTACACACACACATGAATACTACTCAGTTATAAGAAAAATTGAAGTCATAAAACTTGCAGTTTTGTGAATGAAACAAGAGGGTATCATGATGAAAGAATCAGTTAGATGGAGAAGACCAAATATAGAATTATATGTGGAATGTAAAGAAACATAATTTGAAAAATATAAATGGTAAACATTAAAAAATACTGAATTCAGCTAGTCTGCTTCTTAGAAGCTAAATAATACTTGGAAATTATTTCCATAATTTTTGTCTTTTTATAGTATTATTCCTTCTGTACATGACTTGAAATTCAAATGTAAAGCTTTCTAGATGTTCAAAAATTTAGAGAATCCTGAAATATTTGTGTTTAATTGCTTATTTTAAAGAAATAGAAGCTGAGGGAAATGTTCCCCAGTTCTTATCATTACAATGAGCCAAAGTGAGAAAGGTTTATTAGTTTCTATTTTGGAATGTTTAAGGACTGCATGCTGCTCAAATTATATTGTTCCTATATGAGCAATTGCCTTATAATTAGCAATCCTCAAAATCCTTATACCTGAACCCCCATTACCTATCTCTAACAGTTCACAAAACCTCAAACCAGCTCCAACCAAATGAGGAATCCCATGGTCCTAGAATGGAGTGATGATACCTGACTGGATCACTTATCCTCCTTCTGCCTTTATCTATGAATCTATGGTTGTTTTTATTTCTTTATTTTTAAAGATTAGTAGACAGAACTTTGTAAATTATATACTCTCACAGGGCTAATGCTTCACACATTACTAGGTGACCCTAATATACTTGATAGTGAACATACAAATGAATTCCAGGAATAATTATTCTGTAAAACCCCATGCTTGTTTCACCACTGTTCCAAATTATTCCTGTACAAGCCCAGCACACTCTAGTCTATAAAACATTTTCTTATTGGCTCTTATTTGATTCCCCTTCTCTCTGAACTCTGCAGGGTTTACTCCATTGACTCCATTAGATCTCTTCTCAAATTTCAACCTCTATTGACTTCTCTTATTTTTTTTATTTTTTAGATCTTGGTGGCCAGACCTGGTGGTGTTCATGCTCAGAAATTACTCCTGGTAAGCTCAGAGGACCATCTGGGATGTTCTGGATCAAACCTATGTTGGCCACATGCAAGGTAAACACCCTTGCTGCTTTGCAATAGCTCTGAGCCCTCTCAGTGACTTCTTCCCTGATTAGATATTTCTTATCTGAGATTTCTGCACTTGTTATTTTATTAGCAGAACAGTATTTTGTCTTTTCTGTATTTTGGTATGTTTTCCATTTCCATGTTAAAGTAACAGTGACTCTATAAGAATAAATCTTTTTCTTTTATTAATTTTTGTTGCATTCCATAATAACTACAAAAATACTAGGAATACATCTGGAGAAATAGTAAAGCTGGTAGGGCACTTGTCTTGTATGTAGCTTACCAGAGGTCAATCCTCAGCACACCAGCTGTCCCAGGGGTGATCTTTAAGTACACAGCCAAGAGTAATCCCTGAAGACTCCCAGATAGGGTCATAAAAGGCAAACAAAATTAACTCAACATATGGCATTCATTACAATCAAATCAATATGTAAGTGAATGAATGAAAACCTTGTTCCTTCTATTGTATTCCAGCGTGTTTAATATACCAATTGCCTTATTTAGTAAGAGGATTCGCTTCATCAGTATTAATAACTTTTACCCTCACAAAAGATTTTATGGCAGGAATTCCATTAAAATACTTTACATATAGAGGGAATAGAATATTTTACTTATGTTTGCCTCTAAAGAAAATTAGACTGGATATCATAAAGCCTGTGTGTCAGCTCCATGAAGCTTTCTAACATATGAATTGTTTCTTTGGGCCTTGATTCATTTATCAGAAACTATTTTTTGAGTTGGAGTAGTATTAACATCAGGAGACCTGGAAGACTTAATTTCAATGAACACTAACCTATCTTGGGGAAATTAGAACTTTGAAAAAAAAAAAGACCAAGAGAAAGTCTCTGGTACAGGGAAAAAAATGTGCATTCTGATATGAGGTAAAAAGTTGCTTCAGAGAACTTAAGTAAAAAAATGGGTTAAACTTCTAATAGCGCAAGGTATTGTACAGTGACATAGTATATTCATATGGTAGTACAGAGGTCAAGAAAGTTTATGCACCTTTATTCAGTTATGACTGCTGTTGGGTTGGGTGTTTCTCTGATTTCTGGTCCTCATTAGGTATCACATTCCTAATATTTGTAAATGACTGCATACTACTTATTCTAGGATGAGTTAAAGAGAAGAATGGTAAGATTGGGAAGGAATCTGAGCAGATATAAACCAGATCTTTCCTCTTGTCTTTTTTCAGGGAATAATACTAACTTCAATCTGTACAGGGTTGTGGCTTATCTATTCTTCTCATGAGAAAATATAAGGTACTGGGGGAATTTTTAATCTTGGGTGTTAGCCTAGAAAACAACTTTCCCAAACAATGTGTGAGGAACTCTTCAATATCAACAACAATCAAGGTGAAATTCTGACTTTTAAGAACTAGATATAGATATATTTTGCTTGGTTTATAATTTGAATTAAATGATTGCTATTTATTGCTTCATTTAGCTTCCAAGTTATCAGTATAGCAGCAAGCAAACATCATCTATTGAATACTCAATATGTTCTTCCTCCTATATGTGGAGGCATAGAAAATGAGTGGACAATTGTGAAGAATATACTTGGTCTTCAAGTACAGGCTCTTTATTAAGTCATTCACTGATCTTGTTTGAGACATATTTATATCCATTTTACAGAAAAAAACTTGCTCTGACTTATAACCACCCTTAGTTTTAATTTTCTCATTTGTAAAATGGGGATATTAATTTTAACCCCATTAGTTTGACCATCGATTAAATGATGCTAGTAATTTATATAGTTTTCAACCCAGGACATATATATACTTGTATCTACACTTTTTACTTTATAGACCTTAGCACAGAAATAAGGAGAGTTTTAGGGTCAAAAAATTGGTTTTTCCCTTCGGCTAGGGGAGCTAGATCACAGGTCTCAGAACTTAGACCCTCCAGCAGGGAGGCAGCCATTCTACTCCAGTCCAACATGGACAGACAGGTGGGTCCTGGGGGGGGGGAAGTGGAGGGAATATGAGTCAGTAACTCCTCCTACCGAGTAGAACTGGTAGAAATTTCGAGGTGACATTATATAGCAGACTCCTAGTCCCTGGTCCATCTCTGAATCTTCTTTCGCCTGGGGACTTTCCTCATCAGTCCTCATTTCCCAAACCGAGCTAGCGCTAGACTACTATAGTTAGATTACTATGATACCATAATGCTCATAATTTTAGATTGCTTCTAGGAAAGAAAATGGGATGCCCAAGACCCACTGGAGAATACTTCATGTATATATTCCCTATACACTACAGTGTTCAATACCATACCATGTAAATTTCTAGAATGTGCTATATACAATCTCTAATCTAGGAATACTTTTTCCATTAACGTAAAGTTTACCCTCACCAACCAGTACTAAACAAGAAAATAGAAAACTTTTGCTGGCTTTAATTTCTTTTTCTTTATCCCTCTCCATTTTTTAATGTCCCATTTCACTTGCTATTCTATTGTAACCCATAGATCAATCCTTAGAATTTCTTGATATATATGCATGAGTGTATATATTCACCATATCAATGACTGTTTAATGTTCCTCTGTAATAGATATAATATCAATTTCATGGAACTGTCTCCCCATAGAGTAATAATTACCCTATCACTTATATTTTTAGACCTGAAAACTAATTATTTTTAAGACTGCTCTATACACAACTGAATCTATGAAGTCTTTCTTTAGTCAAGTTCACCCTCTGCAAACACAATTGGCCTAAGGAAAAAGGGGAAAACCTTTACATCAAACTTGCCAGCTTTACTTTTTTTCTTTTTTATTCCTGTCAAGTGTTCTGTTCCATATCACCTGGGTCAGCTTTTCAAATGCAATAAAGGATCAATCCTCTGTGGCTACCAATGTATGGGCATGAATGTATGTGCTCACCATACCAATGTTGTCTAATGTCCGCCTATAATAGATATAGTGTCTATGTTGATTAGCGTTCTCCCCCTGTCATAGAAAACCTTATACCCCCTTTGATCACCACCTTACAAACCATTTTCTAGCCCTCCATGTTATTTCTCCAATTTAGCATTTTTTTCCTTCAGTCCTTAACCTCTCAAGAAGCAGAACATTCTCCCACCCCAGCCAGATGCCAACCAACTCCCAAAGTGAAAAGATAGATTTATAACATAAAAAGAAACCAACACTCAGCTGCTACTCATTTGCTCTGGGCAGCCACTCTTCCTTCACCTCCCTTCATCATGGCCTGATTCAGTGATTGAGAAGTCCCCTACATGAGGATACTTCCTGATATGTGACTGCTGGGAGCCATCTTCCCTATCCTCCATAAAACCAAATTACAGGCTGAAGCTGCGCCCTGGATCTTACCCCTTCCCTATCTATCTCAAAAGATTAGGAAGGGCATATAAATATCTTCTGAACATTTTTTAGAAACATAAATAGGCACTTACTTAATTAATTTAACAATTTGATTTAATAGGCATAACCACTATCGAACATCTTTTTATGTAGTGGCAATTTTCCCCATCTTCAAGATCTGTTCAGTATGGAATTCAAGTAGACAAATCTTTGCTTAGAGGTCATGTAAGAAAAAGTTATGGGGATTATTGGTCTTGATACCTTGGCACCCCTCCCCCCCACATAAGCAATACTTTGTGGCATTGTTCCTTTTTGCATAGACACAAATGGGAAAAGTTCACATATGTAAAGAAGCTCTTATCTAATAGAGATAAGAGCACAACATTTTATACTGTAGTGGGATCTTACATCCTGAACACTTGGCACAGTATCTTGGCTTAGATTTCAGTTGATCAGACATTGACCATTTATCCCTGAACCATGGTTACCATCTGAGGAAACAAAAACAGTTTCCTACAACACCACCAGGAATAAAAATTCTACGAAGAAAGGCCCCACTACCGCCAGGGCACTGATTTACTCCAAAGATGGTTCTTATGAAGTCCTGACAACCAAGGAACAGCAACAGTCTGCTTTTAGGGTAGGATTTTCTACAATGCTACCTAATGGTGAGATGGAACCAGAAGATGCTACATACCACAGAACTTTGACATCGGACCCGCACAGAAATCAGCATCTGTAACTACAGAAACCTGAGAGCAACAATTGTGATGGTGAAGAACTGTTACTGGAACCACAGAGAATGTCTCAAACTCGCGGCCCGCGGGCCACAAACGGCCTTCCGTACATTTTGTAACCCTGCCCTAGAGGAATCTTTGTTTTGCTTTGTTTTAGTTGTTTGGGTCACACCCCCCAATGTTCAAGGCTTACTACTGACTTTGCACTCAAGGATCACCGGGACTTTGCCTCCTGCGGCCTGCAGGTAAATTGAGTTTGAGACACCTTATACCTGAAGCCTGGAAGTGGTCTTATGCCAAAATACTTCAGGGGGTAAGGACTCCCTGTTTTTAGGCCAAAGGTTTTCCCTTTCAAGTTTTCTGTGCTATGCAAACAACTGCCACACACATTTTTTTTTTAGTGTATCTCCTATCTTACATTTTTAGATTTTCGATTTTCTTACTATTTTTTAATAACTTTGCTTTCTGTCATCTGGAAACAAATGTATTATGATCAGTTATGTCAACTATGGAATACATTTTCTTTAAATAAATAAATTTATAAAAAATTACTTTTTCCTGAAAGACAATATCTGCTTGGACATATTTTTGGAGAGAGTTGCTTTGACAATAATATTTATTAGATATTATGTAGAAATTTGGACTAAACATTTTAATAGTGTATAAATAAATTTAAAATGAAATTCTAGTAAGTCTAAATCATTTAACATATTAAATAAAAGCATAAACATTTATTTACATTAGTTTATGTGACAGTATATATTTAGGAGTGCAATTTTACATCCCTTCAAAGTGTGTTACCAAAACAGCCACCTATAAGTACCAAACTTCCTCCACCACAAGAACCAGATATAATTTCATAAGGGATGTTGTTACCACTTGGAACCATAAAATCAAATTGTCAGTGCCTGCTTATCTTATATTGCAAGCATTCTTGAAAAGACAGACAGTACCCAGATGTACAGGGAACATTTATTGCTTATGTTACATTTTATAGTACTGTGATGAGACAATTACAATCCAAATGTCCCTATGCTTACCCCAGGAAAGCAGAAGGTAATTATCATTTCTGTGAGTGTACTGAGTGTTTTGAATCATTTTTCATCAGAAAAATATAAAAGGGAGGTAATTTTCATTTTATTTGTTTAGTTCTTATTGTTTCTTACTCTCTTTTGTGGGATCAAACAAGGGAATGTTGAATACTACATTTGATTTAAGATTAAAGCAAATCTATGTTCCTCAAATCATAAAGAAATTGCATTATTTCTTAGTTTTGAGCAATACAGCAATCAGGTCTTTATGTTTGTTTGTTTTTTTTGTTTTGGGGTCATACTCTGTGGCACTCAGAAGTTACTCCTGACTTTGCACTCAGAAATTGCACCTGACAGGCTCGGGGGACCATAAGGGATGCTGGGAATTAAACCCGGGTTGGCAGCATGCAAGGCAACCGCCCTACTGCTATGTTATCTCTTCAGTTCCCAACTGTCAGGTCTCACAATAAAATGTAATTTAAAAAATGAGTGATGGATTTCCCCCCTTTTGCTTCTGAGCAAAAGAATGTAAATACTAAAATAAAACAAGGTATAATATCTCAATGTAGATTCAAGTACTTATCTTTGTTGACATCCTAGTGAAATGTATTCATTAAGGGGAAGAATCTAAATACCTTTAGAACTGCATAAAGTGCCAATAATAAATGCTCTCAGTTTTGGAATGAACTGATCTCTCTCTCTCTTTTTGTTTTTGAACTTTTAATCAGAATACATATCTTAGATATTAGAAGAACTATTGAGAGCCTCTTCGGAATGTGGAGCTGGGAATACTGGTTAACTACATGCAAATATTGACCACAGTCTTCTCTTCACTAGTGGAAGATCCAAGTTTGGTGAATGGGAAACCCAGTTCTCTTGATCTTTTGATATGTGAGATCTGACATGGATTTCTCCAGCCTGAGGCTTCCAATTTATGTATCCAATACTCTCAGTCTTCCTTTCTTGGATGGATTTCCTTCTCATGCTGACATGAAGAGTAGTTATGTGCATTTCTTGAATTGATCTCTTATCTTGCCTATGATGAGAACTGCCTACATCTGGAAGACATGGTTATGTAATAAAATGAATCCTGTTTTAATTCCAGGTTGAATATATACATCAGCAGTATTGAAGATGCAGTCTTGGAGTCTATCCCTTTTCTTTTCTCTTTTTTTAATAAGCTCCTCAAAGTTTTTTCTCACACTGAAGTTTGAAAAAAATATGGTGCAAAGTCTGTGTTCAAGCATAGACTAAAAATCCAACTGTTGATTTGCCAATTAATTGTACTAAAAACTAATTTGGCTTCAGTAGAAAAAGAAACCTCCCCTAAAATGAACAAAAATAAAATAGAAAAATGATAATTTGCAAAGCGTCTTCTTATATCGAAACTTCCTTCCTTTTTTTATGCCTTTCATCTGTGTGGTGTTCCCTCTTCCTTAGGATTACAATATGTTCCAAATGGTGTGGTAATTTTGAATATATTTCCTTAGATCATACTTCTGCCAAGCTTCAAGATGTCAGATGTCTGCTACAGTGATGGGAACTTACCATGCAAGGATGCAGCTCTCAGTATCTTTGGCTTTGGTCTTTTTAGAGAAGAAATTCATTCTCATACATAGTTTTCTTTAGCCATAAGAATATCTTCAGTGTTTCCAGGTAATTCATTCTCCCTTTCCTATCCTGTCACCCTCTTTCTCAAGAATTTGATTAAATTTTAGGCAGCTTACAATGAGTTAAATCAAATGAAAATTTATTTTGTATAAATTAATTTCCTAAAGCAGTTTTAAGGACACTACCTCATTAATATTCATGTTATCTCTACTTGGGTGCTAAAACTCTTTTTGGTTTAAGACAAACATGCTTGGGCTCCAGAGATAAAATGACTATTCAAAATTAGGAAACTAGTATTAGAGGTAGATCATTTTTCTGTTATACTCTTTTTCATAGAAGATATCGAGTTATGTTAAATGACATTATTATCTTAAACTAACTATATGTGTTAGAAACATACTAGAAATTATGGGATTAAAGGTGTCAGTAGAACCTCCTTCATTAAAAATTTATAGTCATATTATATAGGTCAACATCAAACCACACCAAACATCCCACACTTGCTATTTTATGATTGCAATATCCCTTCCCCCTAAATTATAGATTGAAATTCTAAAGTCTTATATGATTAAAAGATGAGACTTTGGGAAAGTAATTAGCTCATGAATAAACTTAATTTTCTTATCAAAGAGGATAAAGAGACTTTCTTAGCCCTTTCTACAATTTGCTGATATAATTATAAGTCTATATTCTGTAAGAACATTCTCTACCTGACATTCTACCACCCTGATCTTAGGCTTTCAGGATACAGAAATGTGAAAATCAGTTTTTATTGTTAAGATACTGTCAATGGTATTTTATATAATAGCTCAGAGTAAAATAAATCCCATCTGCACTTATTTATTTATTTTTTTTACTCTCAAAGATTTTTGAAGACTGTATAAAGAATTCTATATCACCCTCTCTAAAGGATATTTACCTGCAGAATTGCAACTAAAACATTTGTGGTACAGTGAAATAGCTGCAATTTAGAATCTGCATGTAAAGGAGAACAGAGCCTTATGTGTGAGAAGGAATATACAACACTGTGGTTAGAAACTTTTTCTCTGTAGTAAAACTTTCTGGAATTCTTTCCCAGTAAGTTAATACTTTTGTCATTTAATGAGGGCTTATTTGTGTAACACCTGGAAAATTGAGTGAGTGTATAATGAACTTTCTTTTTTTTTTCTAGTTTATTTTTTTAATTGGACTTAGATACTACAATCTTGCTGTTCGGTTTGCTCCTTGATACTCGACTATCTTTACTCTAGGACCTCTTAGTAGATAGAACGGGGAAATTATTTGTATACAGATATTTCTTTTTTATATATATTTTATTTAAACAACTACTTGATTACATACATAATTGTGTATAGGTTTCAGCAATGTAAAGAATACCACCCATCACCAATGCAACATTCCCATCTCCAATGTCCCAAACCTCCCTCCTCCCCACTTGCCCCACCTGTACTCTAGACAGGCTTTTTTTGTTGTTGTTGTTGTTGTTTGGGGGGGGCACACCCAGCGGTGCTCAGGGGTTACTCCTGGCAGGCACGGGGGACCAAGTGGGACACCGGGATACGAACCAACCACCTTTGGTCCTGGATATGCTGCTTGTAAGGCAAACACTGCTGTGCTATCTCTCTAGCCCCTCTAGACAGGCTTTCTATTTCCCTCATCCATTCTCATTGTTAGGATAGCTCAAAATGTAGTTATTTCTCTAACTAAACTCATCCCTGTGTGTGGTGAGCTTCATGATGTGGGCTGTAACTTCCAGCCCTCCTCTCTTCTGTGTCTGAAAATTACTATTGTAATAATGTCTTTCATTTTTCTTAAAACCCACATATGAATGAGACCATTCTGCATCTTTTTCTCTCTCTCTCTCTGACTTATTTCATTCAGCATAATAGATTCCATGTACATCCATGTATAGAAAAATTTCATGACTTCATCTCTCCTGACAGCTGCATAATATTCCATTGTGTATATGTACCACAGTTTCTTTAGCCATTCATCTGTTGAAGGGTATCTTGGCTGTTTCCAGAGTCTTGCTATGGTAAATAGTGCTGCAATAAATATAGGTGTAAGGAAGGGATTTTTGTATTGTATTTTGTGTTCCTAGGGTATATTCCTAGAAGTGGTATAACTGAATTGTATGGGAGCTCAATTTCCAGTTTTTGGAGGAATCTCCATATTGCTTTCCTTAAAGTTTGAACTAGACGGCATTCCCACCAGCAGTGGATAAGAGTTCCTTTCCACATCCCTGCCAACACTGCTTGTTCTCATTCTTTGTGATGTGTGTCAATCTCTGTGGTGTGAGATGGTACCTCATAGTTGTTTCTGAGTACTGGGTACATAAAAACATATCTAATAATGTTAACAAGATGACAAGAATAGATATTAGACTGATTTTTTTAAATTTAAGTTTTTGATATCAAAATTCACAAAATATTGAACATCAGGCTTTTCTTGATCATAGTCTTTTACTTTTTTTCTCAGTCAATTGGGACAACTCTAAGGCATTCCCCCATGATAATCTACTTTTTTCTAATAATTTTATGTTACTACCATTCTGAAAGATAAATTTTATTAGTATTTCATCCAGCTCATTGCGTAGTTCCTCTGTCTTCTCCATTTTCTTATTAAGTCCATCCAACACACTACTATTTTGGTTAATATATTTTACAGTTCTAAGTTTTCTGTTTGGTTTTTTTATATAATATCTATTTAACTCACAAAATGTTTTTATATTATTTTAGCACTGTTATTTTTACTTTGCAGAGTACAGCAAAGCTGGACTATAATCCCAATATAAGTTCAATTTTTAAAGTCTTATTATATTTTGAACTATTACATGTGTATACGTCCACTGGCTAATGAGATAATGTATAGGAATTTACCAACAATTTGATTTGTACTCCCTGTATATTCACTTTAGAACAAAGATACATTTATGTCTAATTAGTTCTTCCAATAAGTAATATACATTCTTCGAAGGTTCTTTGTCATTCTCACCACTATTATCAAGGTATTTGTTGGAGGATGGGGAAAGAGAGAAGAACAATTTATAATCAAGCACAGAAGATTTCTATCATTTTGCCTGCTTATAGGAAATCTATTTTCTGTTCCTTGGACCAGTAAAAACTGGTGATTTGTGATCTTATTTCAAAGAAGTAGCTAGAATTAGTACTTTTATAAAAAGGGTTGGAGAAGAAAGGGTGATATAATTCAATAAGCCAAATGTCTTTATAGCAAACGAAAGTTTAGAAGCAGATGCATATAAAAGGAAGATGATATGAAACGATGCAAGAAACAAAAGATCTGAAACTGATCTCTAGACATTCTCAGAAGAAACCAACATTGCTAATGTATAATTTTGTATTTTAATCTCAAGAACTGTGAGAAATACATTTTAATTCACAATCATGTGGTACTTTGCTATAGTTGCAATAGAAAATTAATATAGAATTCTTTTTTGTTCCTGTCTTTCATACATGTGAAAATTTATGTCATTTCTGAGTCTATGATGAGAAATATTGGAGGAAGAAAAAGGAGAAAAGTCATTGTCAGCTTGGTGTTATTTTGAGTTTTTGTTTTCTTTTCCAGGCTGTCTGCTACCAATAGTAGTTTATTTCTGCAGATAACTGCTGCTTATACATGTTATCTCTTTTTAAAATTGTATTTAGTAGAAGAGACATATGTAATGTACTTTCTCACCCTTGAGTAGAAAACAAACTAAGAATATTTGAGTTTTTTATTTTTCTATTCCTGCTTAAATTTTGCAGGGTTGGTCTGAAAGAACAGATTTTATGTTATCTCATCGTCTTGTCAATAAATAAAAGCAGGGTGCTATCTATCAATCTTTTTTTCCTTCCACTCTAATTTCTTGCGGGTTTAATTTAGCTATTTATAAATAGCTTTATACTTGCAATTTATTATACTCGTGATAGAGAAACATGATTAGTTAGAAATAATAAAAATTTAAAAAGCAGGTTATAAACATAAATGTTTTCAGTGAAGACTATTAATGTTTTATTTGTTCTAAATGTACTTTCTTTAAAGATTTAAGAAAGAGAAACCAAAATATTGCAGCCTTGGTTTTCTTGAATAAAATTATGTTCCTCTCTAAAATTTCTTTTCAATTTTGTTCCCAGATCTTTTTAAGGTGGTATTTCAAGGCAAAACACAATCCTGAGAGTTTTAGTTTGGAACTGTACAGAAGCCTATGCTGGTCCTTTACTTTTTTCTTTTTTTAATTAAGTCTAAAGTATCATTAAGTCTTTGAGAAATAGCAAGTACCAGAGCTGCACATACTATTCTACCAAATAGACATGTGAATCTTTAAAAATGAAAAAAAAATGTGTATTTCTATTAAGAAAAAAAAGTTAGGTATAAAATTTGTAACTTCTTACAATGATATATAAATTGATTCTTTTCTTGAGACTACTTTTTTTTTTTTTTTGGTTTTTGGGTCACACCCGGCAGTGCTCAGGGGTTACTCCTGGCTCCATGCTCAGAAATTGCTCCTGGCAGGCACGGGGGACCATATGGGGCACTGGGATTCGAACCGATGACCATTTGCATGAAAGGCAAACGCCTTACCTCCATGCTATCTCCCGGGCCCCCTTGAGACTACATTTAATTTTTAATATCTTTAATCTCCTTACTCATTAGTCATATAATAATCATTTATTCAAAATCTAATTTTTGGTTTGGTTTGGTTTGGTTCACATCTCAAGGGAGTGATCAGGAGTGATCCTGCGGTACTGAAGGGATCAGATGTAGGGCCAGAGGTTGAACCTGGGTCTATAACATATAATGCAAGCATCCTACCGGCTGTTCTATGCCTCTTGTCTCTCAACACCTTATTTTAAAACAATAACATTAATAAGAAGAATTAGAAAGAGGAGGAAGAGAAAGTAGCAGAGGAAAAGAAGTGAAGGAAGAAGGGGTAAAACTATACTATTATACTCATTTATCAAGGCAAGAGTCTTGTTGAACTGTTTCTTAATTTAGTCTATCATTCTGTAAAATTTGCATCTTAAATATCTCTTAAATGTTACTTCTCACTTTAGTTTTAAAATGAATTCTGGCAGCTTCTTTTTGACTTATCACTGAAAATATCTATGAAAATAGATTTTAAAATATATGTAAAATTTGTCAACAGTATCAACTTTCAACGCTGTTAAAAATGACTGTATTCTAGGTCTGAAAAGATGGTACATCTTCTCAAAACACTATTCCCAGTCATAACTGGGTCTAATCAGGAGGGCTTCACTATTATTACCACATGATGGCCTTTATGTTCTCAGCACTGCAGACCCCGACATCCTCAGTCTTTAGCATTGAAATACTGGACAGATGACAGCTAGGGCCTACAAATACAGTTCCAGAGACTCTTCTCATACTTTTTCCAATAACTGGAATCTAAATATCTTCTAACTAATTTCCAGAGAAGGGTAAAATAGAGAATTTTAACTAGTTTCTTTATTCAATGAATACCATTCTGAAAAAAAATTGTATAAGAGAATTCTCTAGCTTATGACTCTGAAATGCAGTCTGAATCAACAGAAAACTTTTAATTGATGTAAGCTTGGTTACACAATTGTGTACAGTTTGGGGATACAATTCCATACCTCCTTAAAATATTTCTTCCCTATCTATTATGTATTCTAAGAGAATTTTCATGAACCTCTTTCCCATCATTTAAGCTTTGTTCTTTTTAGCCATAGACTAATAATTCTCCATGCCTAATGTAGAATACATCATACCTGACTGCAACTATGATTAAGAACTTTTACTGAGATTATGAAGAAAGACTTTGGGGTTAGATAATTTAGCATGCTTGGAACCTGTAGTTGGTCTATGGCAGGATACTTCATGAGTAAGGTCTCTCCGTTTTAGACCAAAGGTTTTTCCTTTCTATTTTCCCCACTTTTGCTGTACCTATGCAAAAAACCAAAACAAACAAACAAAAATAAACAAAAAATAAAAAAACTACCTTTATTTTCTTCTAATTTACTTATTTTATTTTTTATCTCTTAAATAGGGCCTCCTGCCTTTTTTGTAAAATCTTGAAACAAGTATTACTTTAATTTACCTAATATACCTAATATTTCTGCAATTCTACAAAATTAAGAAGAAAAGGAAACAGAATGGAAAGAGGTCAGGGGGCAAGTGATCTCAATTGCACTGGTTGCACTGGAGAACAAAAAAGAACAGAACTAAATATCCAAGCCAAAGTCTACAACAATAAAATCAAGAAACCTAAACTTTAACAATCTAAACATAAATGGGCCTGTTATATTGGCAGGCCAAGGGCCAAAGGGTGATAGTACATGATGTGCTCTGGAAAATTAGTTGAGGGAGCCAACAATGGTGGTAGGAATGGCCTTGATTCACTGTATATCTGAAATTCAACCGT
Source organism: Crocidura indochinensis (assembly GCA_004027635.1). NCBI lineage: Eukaryota > Metazoa > Chordata > Mammalia > Eulipotyphla > Soricidae > Crocidura > Crocidura indochinensis. The sequence goes on from PVKC010020420.1 coordinate 17,665, forward strand.
GAAGGACTTTGTAGATCACTATGGTGGGTATCAATAAAATTGCATTAAAAAATAACACATTATACTCGAATTTGCTTAATTTCTGAGTCTTTAGTAAATAATAGCCTGTTGGGGGATCAGTGGAAATGTATATTGTATTCATTTTTGTTTATTTTATTTTTTATTTTATTTTTATACACTATCATAAAATAAAATTATTTGTAATTGGGTTTCAGGCATACAAAATTTCAAAACCAGTGTCCATTTCTCTTCTCCTCTGTTCTTCAACCTGTATTTGTCTCTCACCAGCCTTCCTCTATAAGAGGCACTTTTTATATATTCAAATTTTTGAATTGTAATACTGTTGCTGATACTTTCATACATAATACTTTATTACGGGGCCCGGGAGATAGCATGGAGGTAAGGTGTTTGCCTTTCATGCAAAAGGTCATCGGTTCGAATCCCAGTGCCCCATATGGTCCCCCGTGCCTGCCAGGAGCAATTTCTGAGCATGGAGCCAGGAGTAACCCCTGAGCACTGTCGGGTAAAAAAGATAATACTTTATTACTTTTCAGCAGCACTTCCTCCTATTATGTTCATTTTTAATGTCTAACAGAACTTAGAGTCTGTAGTATGCACTCAATATTACTTTATTCTAGAGTACAACCATTTCTCAATAAAACTAAATTAAAAAATGGTTTGAAATTCAAAATATTCAGAAATATTGTGCATTTGGAAGGTAGAGAATTTTTATATAATTAGTTAAAGGTGGGTATCAGAGAGATAATATACCAAACAAGGTACTTGTCTTCAATGCAGTCAACTAGGGTTTGATCACCAGTACCTCCAATATGGTTCCCCTAGTGCAGTGGTCGGCAACCTTTTTTTTCAACTGAGCCAAATCTCACCAAAATCGTGATTGAAATTTATTTTGAGAGCCACATTGGGGGGGGGTCACACCCGGCAGTGCTTTTTTTTTTTTTTTCAGTGCTC
>PVKC010020421.1:0-18611 GCA_004027635.1 Crocidura indochinensis
TTAAGACTGATCAATATTTATTTCTATTCAATGATCATACAACTATTTGGTCCTGGTACTATCCATTTAAGAAATGTTAATTTCTGAGGATCAGAGGCTATCTGCTCTAGTTCTGATTTAACTATAGTGAAAATAGTATCTCTACCTATGTAGTGAAGCCAGATGGAACCACCCCTGAAAATAGTGAACCAGATGGTATTTTTCTGAGGTGCCATTAACCTGTGCTGCTTATAGACTATGTAAGCAGCTCTCAATGATTTTCATCTAACTCAATATGTGATATTCTTTCTTAACCATTTGTACTTATTCTGCTAAGAAGTATCAAGGCAAAGAAGAAAATTCAGATGTCCCTCGTCGGAAACGCAAGGTCTTACATCTCGTTTCCCAGTGGATTGCTCTGTACAAGGACTGGTTACATGAAGATGAACATTCAAAAATGTTTTTAAAGGTAATGTAATTCTTTCAATTCCAGCGATTGAATTTTGTGTTCAATTATGAATTTTAAAACAATCATTTATAGTTTGCAACCATTCAACCTTTCTTTTTTTTTTTTTTGGTTTTTGGGTCACACCCGGCAGTGCTCAGGGGTTACTCCTGGCTCCATGCTCAGAAATTGCTCCTGGCAGGCACAGGGGACCATATGGGGCACCGGGATTCGAACTGATGACCTTTTGCATGAAAGGCAAACGCCTTACCTCCATGCTATCTCCCGGGTCCCATCAACCTTTCTTACTTCTTGAGTTCTGATTCAAAGTATAGATTAATTTCTGAGAACTGATATTTTATACATAGATTTTTTTTTTTATTTTTGGGTCATGCCCAGAAACTCTCAGGGATTACTCCTGGCTCTGCCCTCAGAAATTATTCCTGGCTCAGGGAAGCATGTGAGATACCAGGGATCAAACTGTGACCAACCACTTGCAAAGCGAATACCCTCTCCTCTGTTGTGTCTCTGGCCCCAGCACTTTTTATTCAAAAAATTTTTCATTGAAACTGCAAATCATAAGGCCAGAGCAATAGCACAGTGTGTAGGTCTTTTGCCTAGCACATGTTCAACCTGGGTGGATTCCCTGAATACCCCTGGAGTGATTCCTGTACCCAGAGTCAGGACTAACCCCTGAGTACTGCCAAGTGCAGACTAAAAATAAAAAAACAATTAAATTAAAAAATTTAATCACGGGGCCCGTGATATAGCATGGAGGTAAGGCGTTTGCCTTCCATGCAAAAGGTCATCGGTTCAAATCCCGGTGCCCCATATGGTCCCCTGTGCCTGCCAGGAGCAATTTCTGAACATGGAGCCAGGAGTAACTCCTGAGCACTGCTGGGTGTGACCCAAAAACAAAACAAAAAAAACAAAAAACAAAAAAACAAAAAAAAATTTAATCACTAATTTAAAGTTGATTTACATTTTGATTCTAAAGGAAATCATCAAAGTAAAAAAATATATTCTGAGACTTGCTATTTTTAATATGCTGAGATTATATGTTTGAACTAGTTCTAGTTTACAAATTATTATGGATTAAAATTCTCAAAAGAGAATAAGGACTATATATGCTGTTTATCTGTACATTGTGAAACATTTTTCAGTCATGGTTTATTTTGAGAATTTTAATTCAAAATAACTTGAAAAGTAGATTCTAATTTAGATTTAAATTTGAAACAGATGAACTGACAGATTCTTTCTAGTGAGCATCTCAATCCAAAAGATTCTCTGGAAATAACTTGTAGGCAGATGAACTCCTTTAGCTATCAATGCCATCTTAGCAGTGCAGGTTAGCACAGAAAAGGAAGAGTTTCTATTTCAGAAAAGTCAATTGTCTAACTAATTCCACCTTCATGAAGGAAATCACTTTGAATTTAAAATTAAGATGTCATTTAGACTTCCAATTAAAAGCTGATTTAACCGGCACTTTGGGAAAACCAGTGTGTGTGTTTTTTTTAATACAACTGGGCAATTCTATTGATTTTTATCCTCCCTGATGATTTTATGTCTTATGTTTTTAAATAGAGAATAGGTATGGGTATCTCAAATAGCCAAACAGGGTTCTCTTGAGTTGCCAATTCACTCTGTATCCCCAAAAAGTCTGTAAGAGAGCCAGTACCTATTTTTTTTTTTTGGTTTTTGGGTCACACCCGGCAGTGCTCAGGGGTTACTCCTGGCTCCATGCTCAGAAACCGCTCCTGGCACGCACGGGGGACCATAAGGGGCACCGGGATTTGAACCGATGACCTTTTGCATGAAAGGCAAACGCCTTACCTCCATGCTATCTCCTGGGCCCCGCCAGTACCTATTTTCCAAATAGAAACTTATTTCAGGATCTCTCATTGCTATCTGGGTACTTCCCAATTTTCCTGGTAGGATAACCGTTGTTGTTATCAACACATTTAACCATGTGTTGATAACTATGTGTTTTAATACTTATGAAAAAGTGGGTATCACCTTAATTCAGCTGCCATTTTTCTTTTCCCTCAGACTATATACAGGAATGTGCTGGATGATGTATATGAATATCCAATACTTGAAAAAGAATTAAAAGAATTTCAAAAGATACTTGGAATGCATCGCCGTCAGTAAGTGTTAATTCTTCATATTTCAGTTCATGAAAGTCGCAGAAGGAAGGAAGAAAACAGAATTTGGGGTATCTCATACATAGTTTATTTTGAACATTTGAATGCAAATATTCCAATAGCTAGTGACTTGAAAACTCATAGCTATCGCTAATGGAATAGGAAAGAAAGTTTTATAAGTAGGTTCCAGTAAAGCTATGGAACATTTAAGGCTTGATTTTATAGATTCCCAACTTTAACAGATTAAAGAAAACCATTTGCTCAATGACTTTTGACTTTTTCTAAGTATCCCTGAGGTATCTATCATTAGTCTTCCTAGTTGCCAATATCTGTCTACTCAGTGATTTACTAGTCACTCTCCTTTTGGTAAATGAATACATCAAGTCATTACTCAGATATAACTTCGAAGTTAGTCTTCAGGGAAAATTGTTCCTGATTTACAGTGTGGTTTCTACTTAGTAAACATTAAGCACATCTGTTGTCAAGTTGTGGAAAACATTTATTATGATTTCAGTAGTCACAAATATACTTCTCATAGAAAATGTTAATTTAGGCCTTTCAAATTAGTAAAGAAAGATCCTATAGTAAAAGAAATGTCTCTAGGTATTCATTTTAGAGAGTAAGAAATTCATATATAATCCTTATTCTTCCAGCTATGGAAATCACATATTTAGAAACCCAGAATTAGGGGCTTGGGACACAATCTAGTAGACTGAGGAAGCATATGCTGTGCACATAGGAGGCCTGGATTGTAATCTCCAGAGTTTCATCATCCCTTTATCTCCCCTAGGAGTAATCCCCAAACGCAGAGCTCAAAATAACCCATAGGCACTGCCAGAAGTGGTAACCTCTCCCCCTCTACCCAAAAAACCAACAAAAAAGAAACTGAGTTGTAAGTAAGAATAGGGTCTAATAGGAGACTGCTGTAGAATTTGGGAAGTTTGATTTTTATTGCAGTTTGCATTATAATAAGTTTCCATAACCTAAGATAATTATGGAAATATGAACAAATGACTAAAACAAAAAGGGCAAGTTTGACATCAAAATAACCACCTAAGACAGATCTGTTATAGTTGAAGAACTTTTGTTTTGTTTTTTGTTTTGGAGCCACACTGGGCTGTGCTCAGGGGTTACTCCTGGCTGTCTGCTCAGAAATAGCTCCTGGCAGGCACAGAGGACCATATGGGACACCAGGATTCGAACCAACCACCTTTGGTCCTGGAACACTGCTGTGCTATCTCTCCGGGCCCAGTTGAAGAACTTTAATTCATGGCTTAAGCCATTTATCTGCATTAACTACAGATGCTCCCATAAAATGAATATCCAAATTCACGCATTTTTGTCTAGCTACAGTGTACTAATGCAAGAGAAAATGTTACTTGCTGAGAACGATACTGAGACCTTGGTGGACTCCCTGGTTTGCCTAACACGTGAAGCTGGCCGCAATGCTGGCCTATGTTTTACACAGAGGCACTGCAGGGGCACTAGGCAATGGTAGTCTGGACCTGCACAGTGTCCCCTGTTCCACTGCAGGTAACAATATTCTGACAAAGGTGCCCTGTGGCAGATGCCTGTAGGTATCAGAATAACAATAGCTCAACCCAGATCTCACAGAATGAAAAGGCTTTGAGTGTCTCTTCTGTTACTTAGGAGAAAACTGGAGAGTCTGAACTGAATAACCAGTTCTAGCCTTGATCTTCTTCCTTTGCGGAAATGTCAAACAAACACACCTGTAGCATAGCAGTTTCTTTGCCTGCCCTGGGTGTCTTGAAACCCAGAGTCCAAGGTCAAGGCTGCCAAAGAGAGTAAGTTAATGAATACTATGTTTTGTCTTACTGAAAAGCAAAAACCTCTGCCCGATGCCTGAAAATTAGTTTACAGTGACAATAAGTGCATTATTCTGGGTTGGGGACAAAGACTGACTTCTTGCCCTTTTCCTTTCAGCACCGTAGATGAATATTCACCCCAAAGGAAGGTAAGGCATTGGCTATTCTTGGAGACCTTGGCTTGCCTCACTTGGCAATCATTCAGCATTAAAAAAGATACTGCCTCTAGCACAAGTGTCAGTCAGTCTGGGAAGCACAGGGCTGCACTTGACCTGCCCTTTCCTGCTCGCTTCAGTCTTCCTGAGCTCATGTAGAACCAATTGCAGTCTCTACTCTGGACTATGACATTCTGCTTTGTGTTTGCAGCAGCATAATTTGATGTGTCTGAATTTCCCCAATTCTCTGCAGAGCAATGTCCATTAGAATTTCAAAATATTGATGTGGGGGAGGGGAGTGTCTAGCCATGAATCTTAGCTGCAAATTAAGCTAGAGAATTAAGGAAGTCTTAACAATATTTATGATCTCAAATGGTTATGTGGATCTTTTAAAAAGTAGAGAATAGACATGGAAATCTCAAGTAGCCTGACAAAGGGACCTCTTCAGTGCCCAGTGTTCTCCACTTATCCTAAAGGCAACTCTCTTGTAGTTTTTAGGGAAATGGTTTGCCCTTTTTTACTAACATGCAGAATGTGATGCTAGCAAGAATAAAAGCGTTTTTTACTCATCTTGAGAGGAGAAATGCAAAATTAGATGTCAGGCATACATGATCTAGAAGCTGTTCTATCAGATGGGTAATCATAATGAATAATATGCCCATTCTCAAGGGGTGCAGGGAGGGGACTGTCAAGTAGTGGAGCACATGCCTGGCAGTGCAAGGCTCAGAGTTCCAAGCCTTTGTGCCATATGCTCCTACCCCAGCCATACTGGGGATAGTAGCCCCTACTGAAAAAGTTTTTCTTTAAAAAGCAACATTCAGGGTTTGGAGCAATAGCAATAGCTGTTTGCCTTGCATGAGGCTGACCTGCGTTCCATCCCCAGCATCCCATATGGTCTCTCAAGCCTGCCTGAAGTGATTTCTGAGCCAGGAGTATCCCATGAGCACCACTGCTGGGTGTGGCCCCAAAATAAAACAAAAAAGCATCATTCAACTACAGCAGAAGTGTTAAATAATAACAAGGTTACTTTCTTCCAAAGCAAGTATGAGGTTAAGCTGAGCAATTTATGTCTTTCTCAGAAGAGTCCGTGGTGGCATGTCATAGCCAGAGATGAAAAATCATGCATTTATTCTTCAGCTTGTTTGGGAAACACTATATAGAAGCATTTTTTTTTGTTTTTTTTTGGGGGGGGGTTATGGGGTCACACCCATTAGATGCTCAGGGGTTACTCCTGGCTAAGCGCCCAGAAATTGCCCCTGGCTTGGGGGGGACCATATGAGACGCTGAGGGATGGAACCGCGGTCCTTCCTTGGCTAGCACTTGCAAGGCAGACACCTTACCTCTAGCACCACCTCTCCGGCCCCTATAGAAGCATTTTTGCTTGCCACTGGCCTTGTTCATGATCTGTCATAGTGCTCAGACTCCCTTCCCACCAACCATATATGCTAACAAAGGCAACTCCTAGTTTATTCCTCTAAGATTAGATGGGTGGGATTCACAGGAAAAGTTGGCTAGTTCCTTTAGAATATGTTGTAACCAGCGGTGGGTTTTCCAAAGGGCAGAAGGACATTCATTCATTGTTCTCCCTCCCTCCCCTTTCTCACAGAATAAAGCCCTTTTCCACCAATTCAGTCTTAAGGAGAACTGGCTCCAGCTCCGAGGAACTGTGAGTGAAACAGAGGAAAGTGAGTATAATTTGCAGGAGGGTTTGGGGGGTAGGCAAAGGAGCAGCTAATGCCTCCAAATCTCCCACAATTACACATCACCCCACCTTTAACTATTTCCAGCTGTCCACCTTTTCACAGCTTCAGTCAGACAGACTGGTTTTTCTTCTGATTGCTTTCAGTTTGGCAATTCTCCTGCTGATGTCATAGTGTCTGAGCGACCAAGGACATTTTTCCTTAGGGAAAGAAAAAGACACTTAATAACTTTGGGGGGAAAGATGCAAAATGGCCTATAACCTTAACCTTCTTTGGAGGGACATGTTGGGCCACACCTGGCACTTCTTAGGGGTTACTCCTGGCTTTGTACTCAGAATTTACTCCTGTAAGTGCTTAGGGGCCCATATACGATGGTGGGGATTGAACCGAGGCTGACCACATGCAAGGACTCACCCACTATACGAATGCTCTAGCCACTAATCCGTTTCCCTTCATCTTGTCCTTCCTTGCTTCTCAGTCTCTGGCTTTTGACATATTTTAAGGGCTATTTTAAAAAGATGTCAGAGAGGTCATCTGGTAATATGATCATCAGGTAAATAGATGCTGGAGGGTTGGATCCCAGTATGCTTCATGGTCCCAAGCACTGCCAAGAAGATCCCAAAACCAAAGACAGAAAGAAAGGAAAAAGAAAATAATGTAAAAGAGAATCTGAGATAAAGAGAAATCAAAAAGGCCAGTAAAACAAACATACAGACATACAGAGGGTTAGATAAATCTTCCCTGAATCTTTAAGAGGAAATCTTGGAAGGAATAGCAAGAAGGACATGCAATTACAGTTTCTCCCAAGCAAAATTGTTTTAGCCCAAGCCAGAAGAGCCCCTGATCCTAGGATCATGCTCCTTAATGAGAAAGAGGCCAGATTTACCATGAAGAAGGCTTCCCAAGTTCGTTCAAGGGAAAACATGTTTCTAACATCCTAAAGGTACTGATATCCACATCAATACTGATATCCACATCAATACTATATAATGGGACTAAGTGGTTTCCTGCTTTTTGCATAAAGTTTGAGTCAAATGCAGAGGCAGGAAGGGGTTGGGCCTTGAATGTGCTGTGACTTTGCGACGTTTTCCTTCCACTAGCTTTTCCCTAGGTTCTAGAATTCTAAGTGTGAGTCTTCACTGTTTGCTCTGCTTCTTGAACACTTAAACAGCAAGTCACAAGGTTGCTGCTTCTCTTCTATTGTATTTGTAAATAATATGGCTTTTCAGTGGTTCTCCTTGGCATATGTGTAGTTATACCAAATGAAAAAGCAAATAAAATTTACTGACTTCCTAATTCCTTAGATGGTAACCTTCCTTGTCTATTTGTTGTAGGATTTAATTATATTATTTTCCAGGCCGGTGTCAAAGAGTATAAATTTTCAGGACCTCTGGCCTCTTTTTGTTCATGTGTTTATTAAGCTATAGTCTCCTTACATCTAGATACTGTGGGACAGATCTTTGTTTTTCTTAAAAATTACATTTTTGGGGGCTGGAGAGCTAGCATGGAGGTAAAGCATTTGCCTTGCATGCAGAAGGACGGTGGTTCGAATCCCGGTATCCCATATGGTCTCCTGAGCCTGCCAGGAGCTCAGGAGCCAGGAGTAACCCCTGAGCGTGGAGCCAGGAGTAACCCCAGAGTGCTGCTGGGTGTGACCCAAAAGAACAAAAAAATGGGACCCGGAGCGATAGCACAGCAGCATTTGCCTTGCAAGCAGCCGATCCAGGACCAAAGGTGGTTGGTTCAAATCCTGGTGTCCCATATGGTCCCTCTTGCCTGCCAGAACCCCTGAGCACAACCGGGTGTGGCCCAAAAACCAAAAAAAAAAAAAACAAACAAAAAAAAATATATTACATTTTTCTGGGTTTGGAGAGATCATATACGGGGTAATGCACTTGCTTTGCACACAGTTGACTCAGGTTCAATCTCAGACCCCTGAAAAGTCATGACAGGAGTGATCATTGAGCTTAGAGCTAGGAGTAAGCCCTGAGTACCACAAGTGTTGCTCAAAAACAAAAAGAATAATTTTTTAATTTCTCTGTGGCATCATGGGGTGGGTTCTCTTTCAAATCTGTTGTCAACATAAAAGCAACTATTTGTTAAATGCTATGGTTTTAGTGACACCCAAACCAACATTTGCTTTGAAGTTTACATGTGTACACTCATAGTTTGTCTTTTGTTCATTTGTATGTTTATGGAAAAAAATCCTGGCTTTATACTTGAGATCAGAAAGGTGGTGACTTTGATTTCTACAGGCTCCAGCCACAGACCTGTAGTTATGTTGACTAGACATCCTTTTTTGTGTGTGCAGTTTTTTGCCATGTGTATATAACGGAGCACTCCTATGTCAGCGTGAAGGCAAAGGTTTCCAGCACAGCCCAAGAGATCCTGAAAATTGTAGCAGACAAGATTCAGCATGTGGAAGAGGACTTGGCTCTGGTGGCCATCACTTTCTCTGGGGGTAAGTTCTTTTCCGACCTTGTCTGCTAATCTCATGGAGTTTCCACCAAAAGAAGAGAGTGAATGTTTTTGCCGAGCAAGCATATAGCTCACCTCTCTAGTCTGCAGCTGGATGCCCAGCGGCACAATAAGATGCTGCCTACCAGAGGTGTTTCCATGGAAACTATTGGGGACTGCTGGGTGCTGGATTTTCTCCCCAAGAACTGAATATAGAGGGGCACACAAGTATTCTGAACTAAATTGTGCAAGTGCTTCCTGTTCCTATACTCTAGATAAGCCTTCTATTTTCATATTGAAATTAACTTGAAAAATTGTTAAAGGATGAAATGACTTCAGGGAATAAGAAAGAAGACAGATTCAAACTAGTCCTAGTGCTCGAATTTAACAGCCTGCTACTAGAAATACAAACTGGAGAGAAATTCAGAAGCTTGCGGGGTGGACAGTTGCTCCTTAGGTGAAAGTGGAAGGAAGGGAGGCCTGCTTAGAGCTTCTCCTTTTGTTGAGCCTGCCATCCCCTCCCCTCCTCGGAGAATGGCTTATTGTCCCTGTTGAATAAGATCACAGAGATTACAAGCTGACACTATTGATCTCCCCGACCCCTTTCCCTTCCCTGGAGCCTGTGGGACCCCTATGCCGTTGGTCTCCTTTTGGGCTTATGGTCTTTATTCAATATCCCATTAACCCTGGGGAAGAAAGAAAAATACAAAGGAAGCAACTTAGCTCAGCAGTTGAAAAATGGAGTGGAGTGTGAGCTAATTGGCCAGAGAGGGAGAGGCAAGCAGATGAAGAACATAGGACCCCGTTACCCTGGGTTGTCAGGCTGGAGCCTGGAGAATGCAGCACATAGGGAAGGGCTCTGAACGTGGCACAAGATATTGCTTTTATCGCTTTGTTTCTCCGGCCAGGAGCATAGCCCTGCAGCAAGGTCTAGGCCTCTCCTCTCCTCACTGTCCTCTCTCCTTGTTCTCGGCTCTGCCTCCTACCTCCTCACCAAGCAGCAGCAGGAGAACAAAGGGCAAAAATCTTGAGAAATTGGTGGTCTGTCTGTTTAATCAGGACTATTTCATAGTTCAGGGAACCCAGGTGTATCACACAAATTCTGGTTAAAGTGGACAACAATCTAAATTATTCACAAAAATATTACACTTTGTTTGGTTTCTGGAGTTTTTGTGCTGGTTTGGGGACCCCAGGCAGGTGGTGTTCAGGGCTTCCTCTTGGCTCTGCACTTAAGGACTTGGGGCACCATATGGGGTGCCATGGATCAAACCTGTGTGTAAAGGAAGCACCCGACCTGTGATAAAGCTGCAATATTCTGTCACTCTAGTCCTCTAAGCTCTGCTTAGAATCAAAGACACTACCAGTACATCACTGAACTGGTCTACATAGTTGGCCTGCTCCTCTGAGCAGTGAGCCCAGGTCCACACATGCTCCTGAAAATGAACATGTATGTGGCTCTTTCACTGTGCCTGCCATTTTGGTGGCTGGGAAATAACTGTACTCTGAAATTGCATTCAGCAGGTTGGTAATACCCATCTAATACGTATACACCTGTTGCTAACCATCAAGAAAATCTCCACTCATTCCACACATTCAGGAATGTTATACAGTTTTTGTCAAATTGTGGCTTTGCTATGACCTTTCTGGGGCTAGATGGGATAGAAGTTAAGATATTTGCCTTGCATGCAGCCAATCTCAGATTTATCCTTGGAACCACTTGGTCCCAGAGGGAGTCACTCTTCAGTAGATTGGGGAGTGACTCCTGAGCTCTGCCAAATGTAGCCCAAATCAGTTCACCAAAAAGATCCTTTCTGCTTATAATTCACGATCTCCTCCTAACAAAAATAATTTTCTGAAAGAAAGAACCAGAGCTGAATATATTCCTGTTTTAGTTATAGTTTACAATCAATAACATTTTAAAATTCTACTTCCAAATGAAAAGGAAAAAAATGGCTTTTGGTTCATATCCAACATATCAGGGGTTACACCTGGCTCTGTGCTCAGATAAAGCTCCTGGAAGTCTTGGAGGACTTGGAGGATGCCAGGAATCAAACTCAGGTCTGTCCCGGGTCCATCTCTGGTTGCATCCGTGCAAGGCAACTGCCCTATTGCTGTCCCATTGTTCCAGTCCAAAAGGAATTTTTTTTGTCAGAAAAATTTTAAAGATGTTAGTGTAGGTTTTCTGGATTTGGTTTTAATATCACAGTTCTGTCATTCTTTTCACCTGACACTAGATTTCTAAGCACTTTGAATCCAAAGTTTAAGTTTGTGTATGCAGTAACAGCAACTCACACAGTTATTCAGAGCTTATAATTCTACCAACTCTGATCTTTTGTGGAATAGTGACACTAAAAAGAAAAATGTTTCTTAGCAAAGAAAAAAATTGAAGGTCCTAATATTTTGCTCTGTATTACGTTTGTGGAATGGCTGATATAAATTCGGGTCAAAGACATATATAGACGCACAATGGTTGCCAGTAATCAGAGGTAAACAAAGAGGAAAAAAAACATTTCAGCCTGGTGTGGGAGCCATTTAGTACATGAGCCTAACATGACAGAACTATTGATCTTTCTAATGCTGGGCTGTAAGGAATATATTAGATTATCATCTCTGTTCTCTGTCTGAGTAGAAATGTTCAAAACAAAATTTAGCACTTGAATTGATTAAGTTTCCTAGGAAAAACTATATGAAATATTGCATTTTCTAATCATGCCGGATTAGGAAGGGTTACCTTAAGAGAACCTGGTTTTGTTGCAATGTAATAAAATTGAGTTCCCTATAATTTACTTGAATTCCCTCTGATTTTGAGGTTAGAAAGAGGACATCTTTTTGTGAAAAAAGGCTATTCTCTAAAAGCACAGCAATTCTGGTAGGGAAATGTTTGAAGAATGGGAACAGAAACCAGTGAAAGAACTAGAAGAATATTGAAAAAAATATATACAGCTCTACAAGTAATAGTCAAAAAATAGAAAATAAACTGTGAATCAAGTTTTGGTTTTAGTAGAACAACGAAGTTGCCAAAGTAATGATCAGTGTGTATGTTTTATTCTGACTTCACGGGAATTTATTAATTTGTTTTCTTTTAAAAAATTAAGAAACAAGTTAGCATTTTATATTTAAAAAAAAAAACTTAAAAACATGCTCTTTGGGGCCAGAGAGATAACATAGAGGTAGAGCATTTTCTTTGCATGCAGAAAGATGGTGGTTCTAATCCCTGCATCCCATATGGTCTCCTGAGCCTGCCAAGAGCAATTTCTGAGCTTAGAGCTAGGATTAACTCCTGAGCACTGCAGGGTGTGACCCAAAAAACAAACAAACAAAACAAAACAAAAAAAAATATGCTTTTTGACCTAGTGACTCTACTTCTGGAAATCTATGTTAGAAAAGTAATCTAAAAGCAGCCAAAGATTAATGCACAAGAATGTTGACTTCAACAATATATATTCTTGCTGCTGTAATAATAGAGCTCATTTATCAAACCCCTATTATATGTCAGACCCTGTTCTAACACTTAGTATATATCTTGCCATCTAATTTATATGACTGAAAGAACTGGGAAGCATTAAATGTAAAATAGAGGAAAGATTAAATGATAGCATGCCAGATGGTTATATATCCAATTAAATGACTATATAAATAATTTTGACAAACGAGTCAGTGTTTATAATAATAAACTCAGAATATGAAACTATCCATGGAATGATTACAAGTTTATATTGGCATAATACCTATGAATGTTTAAGTGGTCATGGCAATGACTGGCATTTGTGTGTGGATACACAGACTTACATAAATACCAGAATAAATATCTGTATGCCCAGATATTAGAAATCCAACCATTGCTGGTGGGAGATGTAACTCCCAGAAGTGGAGTACCTTGGTGGCAGTGTTGAGAATGGAAGCTGTGGCTTTTCTCATTTCCTGCCTCAGTACCCATGCTGGAGCAAGGAATTGCTCTTTGCAGGACAGGAAAATTAGTCTTAAATACCCAGTCTTTCGGATCCTTTGCCTTCTCTCAGAATTTTAGGAGGAGATGATTAGTGAAATTCGATAAGTTTATTCAGGAAATAAAGCCTAGGAAAGAGAGAGATTTGTATTTGAGAGAATATGAGTGTTTCTCAAGAGTGAAGGGATATACAGGAAAATAGTCTCTAAAGCATACTGGCCAGTGAAACCATAGGGTAGAATAAAGGTGATGGATATCACAGGCAAAGATGCAGGTATGTGCTGATCTTTCCATCTGCTAAGTTAGTTTATCTATAGTTTTCCTAAACTGTCCCAAAGTCCTTTTCTAGGGCAGTTGCCAAGGAGATGAGCTCATGGCTATTGATGGTATTCTGAGTTTCTTAGTATTATCTTTATTCCAGGAATGTAGCCTCTCCTCCCAAGCTGTGCAGCCAGAGTTTAGGCCTGGCATTTGAATTCTTTAAGGTTTTCTTGTCTTAGTTGGGTCCTGTGTCTCAAAGGCATTCATGCCTTCAGGCTGGTTTAAATTTCAGACATTGCTTTTTCCAATATAGTTTACCAGGACCCCCCCTTATCTCTCTGCCTGCAACACTGACATCATTATGATTCTTAATAAAAGTAAACTCTCCTCATAACCTAATCACTCTAGGTTATGAGTGGACTTCACTTTTGTTTTCTTTCTCCAATTGTTCTGTGTTCTAAAGAATGAGGATTTTGGGTTTTATTGTTTGTTTGTTTGTTTGGTGGTCATACTTGGCAGTGCTTAAGACTTATTATTGGCTGTTCACTCAAGGGATTATACAGGATTCCAGAGATCTAACCTGGGTCAGCTGTGTACAGTGCAAGTGCTTATCCTCTGTACTATCTCTCCAATCCTAGAATGAGTTAATATTATTTATGAGTCATAAGAGGACCGTAGGTTGTAGAGAATGAGAAGCAATATTTGGTGTCATTATAAATATTTCATGAATGGAACCTAATTAAATATTTGTCTTTGGCAAGTTTCACTTTTAATATGCACTGCAAATCTTCTGCTATACTTGTTTTTCTAATTACTTTTGTTATTGTTAAATAAAGAAAAGCACGAACTTCAACCAAATGACTTGGCCATCTCCAAATCTCTCGAAGGATCGTCTCGAATATATCTCTATCAGAAAGATTTGGCTGACACTTTGGTAAGGACCTTTAACCTTGTAATGAAACGCACACACACATATACAGCATAATTTTCAATGTATTATAATTAATGCATGTTAGAAAAATATATTGAACTGGGTCCTCCTCTGGTTTACCACACACTTACTGAAAAAACATTGCTTTTGCAAATCTATAGAGGCCCCACTTGAGGAATTTAAAACTTTCCAAAATCAAATCCTCCTTTTTTCTGAGCCCCTGAAATAAAGGCTAGGAAAGTGACCCCACTCCCATGCAAGCTTTGTTTCTTCCTTTTCTGAGTGTGAATCTTTGGAGATTAGGCTGAGAATGCCCTGGAGTAAGGGGGAGCCTTGTGTAGGCCAGAGGGTACACTTGGAATGCACCTTGAACAAAGTGGGCTGTTTCATCAACTTTCTCTGTGAAAAGTAGATGTCAAGCAACCGACCATCCATGTCAAGAGTCAGAGTTTGAAAAAAGGGTTGAACCCCAAGATTCTTTTTGTTTCATATTTTATTTTTAGAACATATATATCTAGGAGAGAATTTCTTGTTAAGAACATATATACCTAAGAGAGAATTTCTTGTTATTCTTATAAACTCTGGGTCAGTAGGTAAATTCTGATGATCATATTCAGCTACACACACATCATCCATAGCAGTTTGCTTGACCCAACAATGCAGACGACCTGGATGCTTATGGCATTGCCTGAGCTTTGGTCTTCCCTGCTGAATCCTGCTGCACATAAAACTGAGGAATCAGGGGCTGGAGCAATAGTACAGTGTGTGTGGCATTTGTCTAGTATATGACTGACCAGGTTCAATCCCATATGGTCTCCCAAGCCTGCCAGCAAAGACTAAGCACCTCCTGGCATGGTCTAAAAACAACAACAAACAAAACCTGAGGAATCACTGTGCTACCTCCCACTGCTGGGATGTTTATTCAGTTCTGCCTGACTTTGGAGTCCCCCTGCACATTGCTTTGCTGAGAGTCAATGAGGAAGGAAAGACCTTTCAGTCTCTGATGTCCTGTAGCACAGCCCAGGCCCTTGCCTATCAGTGTTGTCACTGTGTCAGGTACACCTGTCCCACTGGGTACTGCCTTAGCTCCTCCCTGGGAGTTTCAGTTGTAGCTGCTGTGGGGATCTTGGTGAGGGAGGTTGCTCACATTCTATTTGTCCTATATGCCCACCTCCCATGTATATGATCCTCGATGCCCAGTAGCTACTAAGTAAAAGCAGGCCCACAACAGTGTCTTGATGGGACAAATGGTTCTATGAATCTTGTTTCCAGCAAGATGTCCCATGAGGGTTGCCATTACCACACATCACCTAAAAGTTCCCACTGACTGGCAGCATGGTGATGAGAGAGGAGAGAGAGAAGACATTTAGTTCAGTTGAATAGCACAAGAAGCTGCTAGTACATAAAGGCACTTCTTGACCAGTCAGTGTGAGGACAGAGAAGTCAATAACACTGATTGGAAATGAAAGGAAAGGGTACAGGCATAAATAACCAAAGGGGTTGTGTCGGGGGAGCCATACTATTTAGGAAGAATGTTGAAAGGATAAAGAGCCAAGAAAAAAAGCCTTATGCTTCTATGGACTGCAGAGATAGTATAGTGTATATAGACTGCTAGTCTTACATGCAGTTGACTGACCAGGGTTCTATCCTTGACACCAGCTTGGGTCCCCTGAGACCCACCAGGGGTGATGTCTGAACACAGCCAGAAGTAAAGCCTGAGTATTGCCAGGGGCTCCTGGCATTCTAAGCAGCATTAAACTAAAGTCCCATGTAGCTGAGACTCACTAATAGTGTCCCTGGGTCTCCCAAGCAACTCTTGAGAGGAACATGTGCCCTCAGAAATTAATCTTTTAAAATTATGAGGCCAGGGTGACTCATGTTTGACCTCATCACACCAGAAAGACCCCTGAGTACCTCCAGGAGTAAAGCCTGAGCACTGCTGTGTGTGGCCCAAAAACTAAAAGAATAAATAAATAAATGTTGGAGCCAGCTCTTACCTCACACACACTCCTGATTTCATCAAAGGTACTATATTTGGTCATCTGAGTACACCAGGAGTGATCCCTGAGCACAGAGCCAGGAGTAACCCTGAAAACAGCGGGTATGGCTAAAAAGCAAGCAAAGATAAATATTGTCTTCAACAGAAATGTTGTCTTCATTAATAATCACCATTAGATGATATGTTTATGTAGAACATAAAATATAAAAATTGAACATGCTTAAGAGTTAGAATTGTGTTATGAAATTAACAAGGATATATAATTTTATATATAAAAAACTAATCAGAGGGCTGAAGCGATAGCACAGCAGGTAGGGCATTTGCATTGCACTTACCTGACCCTGGTTCAATCCCCCAGCATCTCATATGGTCCCCCAGTCTGCGAAGAGCAAAGAAAGGATGTGGCCCAAGTGGTAAAGCATACACTTAGCACGAATGAGACACTGTGTTCAATTCCCCCACCTTTCAGCAAGTCCCTATCTTCCAACACGAAAACCCATCAGGCCTGTGCTGAGGGCTGCTTATTGTTCTTTTGGGTTTTGGTCATAGCCTGTGATGCTTAAGGGCCACCCCTATTTTGGTGTGGGGGTGGGAGGGGTCCCTCCTGGAGGGCAAGGGGCCATGCAATTCTAAGGATGGAATCCAGGCCTCCTGCAGGCAAATGCTCAGCCTTTAAATTCTGTCTCCAGCCCCCTGCCAGGCTGATTATTGCAGAGTGCCACCCCCCAGTACTGCCAGAGGTGGTCCATGTTAAACAACAACTAATCAGAAGTGTGGAAAAGTATAAGTTTTGATAGACCCCCCTGGCAGATTGTGGAATCTCTACTGAATGTGTCTCAGAATGTCTTGGGTTTTTCTGGCCCCTTTATTGGAAGCAGCATGTTTCTAAAACCCATTCAAGCAAGGCCTTCCACGAAACACTATTTAACCTTCATAGAAAGACCATCATTAGTCATACTGCCATCTTTTTCTCTTCCAGGCTTTCTATATTTGTTTGTTTTTTATTAGAAGCCCCTTTAGAAATGTAAATAAGTCCCCAAATGCAATAACTTATTTCGCCGTTTAAAAACAGAGAATAATACTTAGAATTGGAAATGCTTCCTTGTCATTTATTTCTGCAAAGTCTTCTCCCTACCCCCAGCCTTTCACTATCTTAAAATATCATAAGCTATGATGCAACTATTCAAATGGAGGGTTTGTAATCTTTTCATTAGAAAATATCAACTATTTTTTTTTTGGTTTTTTGTTTTGTTTTGGGACCGCATCCAGTGACTCTAAAGGGTTACTCCTGGCTATGTGCTCAGAAATTGCTGCTCCTGGCTTGGGGGACCATATGGGACACCGCTTGCTGCTCCAGCCCCTGAAAATATCAACTATTTAAAAAGATACTTGCCTTTTGTGCTCAGGGAACTACTCCCATCTTGGTACTTGGAGGTCATTTATCAGAGATTGAACCTGGGCTCACTCACGAAAATAATGTGCTCCTGCTCTTTGAACTAACCTCCTTGTCCAAGATGTCAACTAATTTGTAATGAATTTAATAAGGACAGATATTAAATTCATGGTGGCATTTAAAGTTCTCATTCTATATTTTAAGGCAATATTACCAAGTTCATACTTATGTGAGAAGATAAATTGATATATAAAATAGGAGAACTATAAAGGGAGTGATTTTTTTCTTTCATTTATTGCCCTTTTTTTTCTTTTCAGGGCATTTTAATAAAAATTGTAAATGTATGTCAAGGATGAGACTGGTTAAACATTTTTCCTGTAAGAACCATGTCTGTCTTTATTGAAGCGCACCATGACATTTCTTTTGTTTGTTTTTACACTAACCCCACTGGCACATTAATTCTTACCAGAAGCCAAAGTGATTTCAGGGCTTTTGCTTTCATTATGCTGTCCGTTGCAGCAGTGTTTTGTAATTAGATTTGTGTGTGTGAAGGGAGGGAAAGGGGGGAGGCAGGCTACCTTAGTAAAGTGTCATTGAGTACAGTCTACTGTTTCCAAGACTGTATCCTAAATTGGCTGTAACTCACTGAAGGTGAACAGACCAGGGAAAATATTAAGTGTGTTCAGACAAGATTATTTGTCTAATCTGGGTCACCATTGCCTTTCTATGCCAGCCAGTTCCAGTCTAACATTGGGAGAATTTCTGAAGATCCTTTTGTTTCTGTCACTTTAGAACCCATTTGCAGAAAATGAGGAATCACAGCAAAGGTCAATGAGGATTTTGGGAATGAACACTTGGGATCTTGCTCTAGAATTAATGAATTTTGATTGGAGTCTTTTCAATTCCATTCACGAGGTAAGTACAGAGTGAAAAGATAAATGCTACTGTTCATTTTGCTGTGGATCCTTTTTCAATTATATATATGTGTGTGGCTAAGTTTTTTAAATATACATCATCTGGTGAGATATGTATTTCTAAAACCAAATATATATATATATATATAATATATACATATACTTAACAATACCTCACTAGCATGGTGTTTAAAAATTTACATATATTTGGGGGGCACATCTGGCAATGCTCAGAGTTACTCCTGGCTCTTTATTCAGGAATTATTCCCAATAGTGCTCAGGAGATACAACCCTAATATGGGATGCTGGGATCAAACCTGGGTAGGCCACATGCAGGGCTAATGTTACCCATTGTACTATCACTCCAGCCCCATGAGAATTCAGTCGTATTAAAAGACTGACGAATGGGGCCGGGCGGTGGCGCTGGAGATAAGGTGCCTGCGCTAACCTAGGACGGACCG
>PVKC010020422.1:0-18620 GCA_004027635.1 Crocidura indochinensis
TCTGTCCAGCTGGGGTGTCCATTACAGAGAATGAGACACAGTTCTAAGAAAACAAACACATAAAAACTGCCCTATCCTACCCTTTTTAAAGCACTCATTGGGCCATTGACTAGGGAACCACTGAGCCGTCAAGAAAGGGCAAAGTAAAAACATCATTTTTGGGTGAAGCAGCAGCATGTTGTGTTGTTTGGCTTCAATCAGTGGTGTAACAAGGGAAAAAAGGAAAAGGAAAAAAAAAGAAAAGAAACTGCCCTATCATTAGGGTCCTGTTTATCTCTATGTGAATTTATTTTGTGTAGGCTTTTGATTTATTTAATTTGATATCACTCCCCCAAGCAGTTTTGCAAAATGTGAGTTATTATTTAAGTTGACAGAGACCTTAAAAACAGAGAGTTTGGGGCTGTAGCGGTGGCACAAGTGGTAGGGCATTTGCCTTGTACCCGATAACCTAGGATAGACTGTGATTTGATCCCCCGGCGTCCCATATGGTTCCCCAAACCAAAAGCGATTTCTGAGCTCATACCCAGGAGTAATCCCTGAGCGTCACCAGGTGTGCCCCAAACTCCCTCCCAAAAAGAAAAAACATGAAAACAAACAAACAAAAAAATCCCAAATTATTAGGGTGGGAGAAATAGCACAGCCATAGGGCTTGTGTCTTTCATGGAGCTGACCCATGAACGACAGTGGTTTGATTCCCAGCATCCCATATGATCGCCAGAGCCTGCCAGGAGTGATTTCTGAGTGCAGAGTTAGGAGTAGCCCCTGAGCCCAGCTGTATGTGATTAAAAAATAAAATAAAATAAAATAAGATAATAAAAACAAAAGAATATTTCATATAGTCAAATAGCAGTCACTCTTAAAAATAAAGTAAAATAATGGCCGTTTTCTATTTTATTTTTCCATGTTATCTTCTACATCTTTAAATATTCTCTTATTCTATGTTGTCCAAAGCACATTTTTGCTGCCAGATTATATTCTGATACCTACACTGTATTTTTAGGGACTATCTAAACTTGGAGTCTGGGAATTGGCTTTAGTTAGGACAACAGTTCCCATTAGATAATAGGTTTATTGATAAAATTAACAAGAGATAGTACAATTTATACAGTTAAATATATTTAATTGATATATAAGTGAATATTGCTATTCACATTATTAGAAACCTACAATATATAAATACTAAGAAGAGTCAACAAAATATTTGAACTATATGTATATATGCTGACTGTTCTCTTTCTAATTAGGTAGAGGAAAAAGCATCAACAGCTATATACATGTAACTTTCTTTTTGGGGGGGGCGGTGCACACCCATTTGATGCTCCTAGCTAAGTGCTCAGAAATTGCCCTTGGCTTGGGAGGACCATATGGGATGCCGGAGATCGAACCGTGGTCCTTCCTTGGCTAGCGCTTGCAAAGCAGACACCTTACCTCTAGCGCCACCTCTCTAGTCCCACATGTAACTTTCTTTGAACAACTTTATATTCTTATATTGCAATGCTTATTCAGCAAGGGAGGAAATTTTAACACTAGGATTTTTTTTGAATTCAATATAAATTGGTTTTATGAGATCCAGGTCTATTAATCTTGGTTCAATTGTGTCACTATGTTAGACACAGATAAATTTTCCATGTGCGTTGAAGAACTGTTTTTATTTTTTTTAACATTTTTTTAACATTTTTTTTGTTTGGTTTTTGGGTCACACCTGGCAGTGCTCAGAGGTTACTCCTGGCTCCATGCTCAAAATTGCTCCTGGCAGACACAGGGACCATATGGTGCACTGGGATTCGAACCGATGACCTTTTGCATGAAAGGCAAACGCCTTTCCTCCATGCTATCTCCCGGACCCCAACATTTTTAAAAGTATAAGAAAATTGCATTGCTTGTCCTATTATGCCCAAACATGAGGAAAATAATTAACACTTTAGTTCTACAATCCATTCCCTCTAGGCACATAATTTTATTCAAATGCTACCTTCCTTACTAGTTTGCATAGTGAAATTACCTTGCTTTCACTTTTTTTAGAGAATTAGCAACAACTATACATTTTGTTTTTGGACATTATATATATCTCAAATTCTTTCTCATCTAAGATATTGGAAAGTCTGCTGTAAATGTTGAGAGCATAAGTTCAGCTATTTATCAATATTTAAAATATTTCTATTAAATTTGGATGTAAAAAGACATGCTTATTAATTGTTAAATTTCCTTTATAATAACATGTACAATCTGAATACCTTTAAATATATTTCAACTGCAGAAGATTTAAAATTTTGTCTATTTTTGCAGCAATTGAAAACTTTAGTACTTACAATAGAAAACAGAAAAAATATTCTAGACAGAAAGTATTGGTAGAAGCTCCTCTGACTCCACATTGTCCAATGAACAGAATAAGTGTCCTTTATAAACACCATTTCTCATTTTAAACAAGATGTATCATTTCATCTTGACCATATCACTAAGGCAAACGCTTGTATAGGTTATGGTCATCAATCAAAGTCCCTGTTAAAAAGTTCTTTCTATTTTAACTACTCCAGAATTTCTCATTTAGGGTACTCAGTTCACTGAGCCAAATCAATCTATACTAATGCAGCTATCATGACCTTTATCTTTATTTTCCTCTTTCAAAAATGCAATATAAACATAAATAAACGAGAAAGCAATTCCTATAAACCTAACTGTCTTTCTTTTTGGTCTCCTGTCATTTTTTATTTTATGCTCTCCGTCTCTCTCTCATGCGCGCCCATCCCCTTTGAAAAAATTTTAAATAGCTCTTTGTTTATACATTTGCTGCTATAATATTTTTCCCTGAACCTATGTCCTGATTGTGCATGCTGGGAATCAACTGTCAAATGGATACTTTCTTGGAAATTGACTTAAAATTTCAGTGCAGTTATTCTGAAAGTAAAACTCCTCTATTGACAATGCACACAAAGGTAAAAAGGTGAGACTTTGCTACAGTAGAACACTACTCTGGTTTTAACATCAGGATAAATACACTCTGTCCCATTCAACTGTAGTTGGGCATTTGTTGTTTTATATTTTGGCTATT
Source organism: Crocidura indochinensis (assembly GCA_004027635.1). Lineage (NCBI taxonomy): Eukaryota > Metazoa > Chordata > Mammalia > Eulipotyphla > Soricidae > Crocidura > Crocidura indochinensis. The sequence continues at coordinate 3,050 of PVKC010020422.1, forward strand.
GCACTCTGTGGTAATGAACATAGTTGTGCATATATACTTTCAAATTAATATTTTGTATTTTGGGAATAGATGCCAAAATGATAAGGATGGATTATATGGATGTTCTATATTATGTGGCAATTACAGATGCATAGTGAGGTAGCAAAAATGTGAAATGACAACAAAAAGAGAGAACTGATCTACACAACTGAGCTGGACATTTAAGAAGGAGAAGTGTCAAGAAAGAGAATGTATACACTGATGAGGTGTATGGTGTTGAAATTATGTGCATGAGAAAAATCTTAGTAATTTTTAAAATTCTAAATAAAATTAACAATTATTGACTCAGGGCAGAGCATTGATGAAAGTGTAGGGTTTTTGCCTTGCACGCACTATCCTAGGATGGATCTCAGTTCAATCCCCCAATATCCCTTATCGTCCCCAAATCAGGAGTGATTTTTGAGCACATAGCCAGGAGTAACCCCTGAGCATCATCACGATTGACCCAAAAACCAAAAAAGGAAAAAAAATTATTTGCTCATAAAAGAAAGATCATGTTCTATAAATTACTTCCCACTCATTACACCCAATTCTTTATGAATATGCAATCATCCTGTGAAGATCAATACCTTAATAAACCTAGCAAATTGACTTAGACCAAATATAGATGATATGAGGTTCTTTTAATGATAACAGAAAAATTGTGAAAATTTTATGATCATTATTTTTCCATCTTCAATATTCTCCTTTCAAGTAGAACTTTTCTTTTACACAAGAATCCAGATGGCCAAGTAAGTTAAGGGAATAGAGTAAAATATCGTATAGATGTATATGCTTGTAAATTCTTTTGCGAAATTCATGAAAATAATTCTTATTATGCTACAAACATTAATCTTTTATTATATCTAGCAACATCCTCTTAAAGTATATTGATTCATCGTAAAATTACTCAATGTATTTTTCCTAATTTTGACTCATTTATTTATGTAAATTATTATAGATTATGAACAGTTTTGATTTGTGTTTCCTTGAAGATTAGTTAGTGGAACATATTCTTTATTGTGCCTTTTGTCCATCTGTAATTCTACTTTGAGGAAATGTCTGTTTATTTCTTCTCCCCATTTTTAGATGTGATTAGATTTTTTTTCTTGCTAAGTCCTATCAGTCCTTGTATATCTTAGATATTAACCCCTTAACAGTTGTGTATCGGGTGAACAGTTTTTTCTATTCTGTTGGTAGTCTTTGTATCCTAGTCACCATTTCCTTTGAAGTGCAGAAGCTTCTCAGTTTAATGTAGTCCCATTAGTTTATTTTTGCCTCCACTTACTTGGACAATTGTGTTTTCTCTTTGAACTTGCCTTTAGTTTCAATATCATTGAATGATTCTCCTGGCATATATCACAAAGAACAAGAACAACCAGTGCTGCTGCAGGTAGAATAAACCAGAAAAAAAATTCCTAGAAACTTTTAGCTCCCATATGATCCAGCAATACCACTCCTAAAATTATACCATAGGAACTCAAAAACATCATACAGAAAATCCCTCTCCATTACTATGTTATTTTTTTTATCAGCATTTAGTTTACAATAGCCAGAATCTGGAAACAGCCCAGGTGCCTCAAAACAGATGAGAAGCTAAAGAAACTGGTACATCTACACATTGGAATACTATGCAGCTGTTAGAAAACTAAAGTTATGAAAAATGCTTTTACATGGATAGATATGAAGGACATTATTGAGTCAGAGGGAGAGGGATATACTATGGATTAACAACTATAATAACAACAATAATGGGAACTGGAGCGATAGCACAGCAATAGGGAATTTGTCTTGCATGCAGCTGACCCTGGACAAACCTAGTTGTGAACCTAGTATTCCATATCGTCCCCTGAGCCAGGAGCAGTTTCTGAGGGCATAGCCAGTAGTGACCCCTAAGCATCACTGGGTATGCCCCGACCCCCAAATCTCTGGCATAGATAAAATAATATGCAATATGTATAAAAATAAAAAACTGTATGATAATAATATCCCAAAACTATAGATATAAGGGACAAGAGGACCAGTCCATGGTAGGAAATTTGCCGCAAAGAGTGTCTATTATGACAATAATAGTTGGAATTTATCACCTGGACAAGAACTGGTTGCTAAAATAGGAAAAAGTGACATGTCTCCTACCCCTTTGTTAATGATAATGCAAATCACAACGTCAAAAAGAAAAGAGAAAAACAAAACAAAACAAAACAAAAAAGGAAAGAAAGAAAGAGAGAAAGAGAGAGAAGTAAAATGTCTGCTCTAAGAGATAGGCAGGAAGGGTGGGTAGGAGGGGAAATGAGGACATTTGTTGTGGGGAAAATTGCACTGGTGAAGGGTGGTGTACATTCTATGACTGAAAATTAAGTATGAAAAAATTTGTAAGGACAGTGCTTAAATAAATTATTATTATTTTTTTTTGGTTTTGGGTTACACCCAGCTCCATGCTCAGAAATTGCTCCTGGCAAGCACGGGGACCATATGGGACGCCGGGGTTCGAACTGATGACCTTCTGCATGAAAGGCAAACGCCTTACCTCCATGCTATCTCTCCAGCCCCTTAATGAATTATTAAAAAACCAATTCAAAATAAAAAATATTGGGGGCCGGAGAGATAGCATGGAGGTAAAGCATTTGTCTTTCATGCAAAAGGTTGGTGGTTCAAATCCCGGCATCCCATATGGTTCCCTGTGACTGCCAGGAGCGATTTCTGAGCGTAGAGCCAGGAGTAACCCCTGAGCACTTCAGGGTGTGATCCAAAAACCAATATATATATATATATATATATATATATATATATTATGAGCAGTATTTTATATTTTACACTTTATCTAATTTAATTTAACCATCCACAGGTATATAGGCAAATTAAAAGTGTAAATTCATCACCTTTCCACTTCCGAAGCTCTGTATATTTAAAAAGAATACATCACCCTTCTTTAATTTATGCTGTGCATGACTAATATAGTTCACCTTTATCCTTTTTGCCTTACAAAGACTGCAAATAGCAATGGTTACTTTGATAGAGAATGTTATGCAACAATAATTTCTTCTAATTTCTACTTGTCATAACATTTTATTAGGAAATTTTTGCTTTCATCAGAAAAATTAGATTTAATGGAAATCATTTAAAACAAAAAATGTGAATGACCGTGGAAAAGTACTTCTGAGAAATAATTAGTCAAATATAGAATCATGCACATGTTTTATAAGTATCTTGACAAAAATTTCATTGTAAAGTTAAGGTAGTTCATCTTTTCATCAGAAAACAAACAAATAACAGCCAGGCTCCAAAAGTAAATAAAAGCTGCTGATGCTTTCCACCTTGTCTGGTCTTGGCTGATAATCTCTTTGTCTTTCTCAAAAGATGATGGAAAAATCAGATCCCCCCTTTCTTTATGAATTATAGCAGCTAAACACCTCCCCTATATACTCTAAAAGAAGTGTCTGGCTGCAAGACTTACCCTTATCAAACTCCGAAGAACCAAATTTCTTTCAGATCTATAAATCGTAGACACCTTGAGACCTTAATAGTGTCAGTCCTGTAGTATCACATGAAGTCTGATGGAAACATTACATAGTAATCTACCAACTAGCATCAATCAAAGACAAGCAAATTCTTAGATTGCATCTTTATTAACACCATAGTAAGATAAAACAAACATTACAAATCGACCTATGTTGAGCTAAGTTTTTATATATCATTTGTTTTTGTATTTTAACAAGAAATATGAAATAAACTTGTGCTTGTATGGATGGAGCATGTTATGGTGGTAAGTGGGAAATTGGAAACACTGCTGAAGGGAAGGTCACACTAGTGGTAGGATTTGTGTTTGAATATTTAATGCCTGAAATGACTATTTTTTGAATAAATGTTAAAATATATATATTTTTTGGTTTTTGGGTCACACCCGGCAGTGCTCAGGGGTTACTCCTGGCTCTATGCTCAGAAATTGCTCCTGGCAGGCACGGGGGACCATATGGGGCACCGGGATTTGAACCGATGACCTTTTGCATGAAAGGCAAATGCCTTACCTCCATGTTATCTCCCGGGCCCTAAAATATTTTTAACTTAAGGCTAATAACACATTAAAACAATTACTAAAGTTTTATACAAATAACTGGAATTTGACTTGCTTTAGATATCGCAGTAATTAGCAATGCCTAGATAATTAATGTTCATAGAATTTATTTTTTACAATCATAAATAATTGATTAAATATATTATCTAAAAACTTTATTTTTAATAAAGATGATGCCACGGTGTGTTTAGCCAAAGGGTTACATATGGAACTAGGTATCAAAAAAATGGGTCTACATAGATCTGCATGTTCTTGACAATTTTAGCTTATTTTTAAAACAATACACTTAAAGATATTGTATTACACAAATATTTAATTGGAAACTATATTGTGTGTAGGTTCATGTATAAATACAAACTTGTGTAAAATATAAAAAATGTTTTTATAACAAAACATTACAATATAAATGTAATATTTTATTTAATAAATAGGAATTCAGAAAATGCTTATCAGATATCTTGTTTTCTCTTATCAAGTAGTTTATTGTACAACCATCTGATCAATAGATATTGCCAGGTAGAGGTAATAAATCAACTTTATTTAAGTTGAAATAACCAGAAAGCAATGAAATCTCTGTTAAAGACAAATTAAAATTCTAAATTTTATGATATAGACATATGGATTTAGATTTTAACAAAATAAGAATCTATAGTTTATAAGAATTTTTAGGTAAACATTTCAATAATTGTTTAAGATAAAAGTGCATGTTATATCATGCAATTTGATTCAAGGAATTTATTTATAACATTTACAATATGGTATTTGCTTGAGGATATTTTTTGAAACTCAGTGTTGCAAAATATGTTTACCTATATTGTATACACTGCTATAATCATTTTATATAAGGAATAATTTATGTACACTTAAAAACACACAGATTTAATTCCAAGTACTAATCTTTATGATCATGGGGCATTTAAATTGCAGATAGCGAACCTTCTAGTTTAATGTATGAGTCAACTGTCCTAAAGTTGGTATATTCACTCCCAATACTCCATGATATCTAATCAGTTGAAATTTTAATACTAAAATATCAAAGCAATGGTAGATTATATCAAATGTGATATAAAAGTTAAATAAAATGAAAACAACAAAGCAAATAATGCTGCAGGTGTCTTTCATCTCAGCAACTCTAGGAAGGAAATATTCTTCAAGAGAGGAAAGTGAGATGATCAGGAGCAGCCAGGCAGAATAGCATTGAAGAGAATCAAACTACAAGAAAATGGGGTGGTCAACCAGGCATGTGGCAAATATAATCTTTAAGCAAAGAGTTTTATAAAGGGTTAAAATCAGTCACAGGTATTGAGAAGAATGTTTATAATTACAAAGCAGAATTTAACAGTAAACGATACAGTAAGCTATGATTGTGAGCCATAAGAAATCTGAGTTGCAAAGGAAAAGGTAACAACTCAAGGCTGCTCTTATTAAACTAACTTCAGATGCAAATAAGGGATTATTAAGAAGTAAAAAAATCTAGGAACACAATCTTCACTGGGATGGGCTCTATTATTTTAGAGGTCAAGTGAAAGGAAGAGCTAAATCCATTAAGGCATAGTTCCCGTTTTCTGGGAAGAATCAATAGCCCAGAATCTGCATTCTGGCTATGACCTTAATTACCAGAAACTGAGCTACAAGGACATATTTGAAGAAGAGAAAAATATTGTCTTCAATTTTGGTGCTAAATATTATCCAGAAAAAGGGGTTCTTTTAATAATATTTGGTGCTGGGATTTCTGAGCCAAAGAATTTGATTGAGGCCATATTTTGGCCTGTGATTTTACAAGGGAAAGATAGCCAAATATGAGAGAAAATGTAATGTCAATACCATGGCATGAATTTCAAAAACATTTCTTTGGGAATTCCTCAACTCTACACGCAGGTGAAGAAGCATCCACAGCAGGCCTTTTGAGGAACCCCTTGGTGTGGAGAACTGAAACTGGTAGACCTCCTGAGTTCCCCTTAATTGGAGATATCTATGCATGGCGTGGCAAAATTATATGATTATGGCATAAATTTTTCAATTGTTTTCTTTCAACCAGATATTTTTTAAATAAAAGCTCAGGTAAGTCAAAATACAGATAATATATTAATCATTTTGTTTTGTACAGGGATATAATATCCAAATAATATTTACTTGTTAAAAATACTGTAGCATTTTATAAGTTTTGAAGAGTTTAATATTAAACCTAATAGCAATAACCTTATCATGAAATCTACAGAGCTTCAGAGATTCACTTTTTAGTTCTACTCAAAGTAATGTTAAACATAGGCCTTTGAGTCTGCAATGATGTAGTCATTTATAGTGAAGATATACTGTCAAGATTATTTTTCTGTAGTCATTCACTATTTTAAAATGCATTTTAATATACTTTCAAAGCACACTCAAATTTTTACTTGCTCAGCACTTATACCTACAATCAAAATGTAAATTTAAACTTATATTCTAAGATCTTAATTACAAGCATGCTAAGTATAGACGACATGATAATCAACCAACAATTAAGATATTTTATTACTGTTTATCCAATTGTTCAGTGTCTGCTACATAGTCGTGCAGTAGAGATAGTTCTTTAAAATATGTACCAATGTAAATATTTAAATATGCTTAACAAAATAACTATTTTGAGTGAACATTTCTGTGTTAATCTGTGATATTTTTAATTTTGTCTTTTCTTTAGGCATTGTGATTTGCAGTTATTTAGAGTATCGTATTTCCGGCATATAAGATGATGGAGTGTATAAGACGACCCCCTCCTTTTCCTGTTAAAATATAGAATTTGAGCAACAGTAAGCTGCATACCAGAGATGACATCCCGAGTCTGGATGGGATGCAACACTTGGTAACAGCTCTCTGTGTGCCTGAAAGATTAATCAGGACAGGCAGAGCAGAGGACTGAGTGATGACGCCCGGCAGCTGCATGGGATGGGTAGGTAAGAGTGGGGCAGATCACTCTTTCCTGAAGCTGGAGTAAGTTTCAGCATGCTGTACTGGTTTATAAGATAGCTCTTGAATTTTAAGAAGTTTTTCATGGGTTAAAAATGCTTCTTATATGCTCAAAAATACGGCAATAGTTTCAGGAATGCGTTGTACCAACACCTATGCCACGACCCATGTCCATGCCTTCCATCAAAATCCTGGGTTCCCTCCCACTCGCCAGCCCTGGTTTTTGGTTAGGACTCATGGTAAGGTAATTATTGATTTCTTGTTTAGGTATATGTATCTATATCAGACCTGTAAACCACTGACTTTTCTGGGGATAGTGGCATCTGACTCTATTACCTCCGGTCTACATTTCTACATACATTCCTCCGATATTTTTTGCATCTTTGCCCTTCTTATTTCTATATTCTGGGAGTGTGTAATCTACATATTCAGTCCTTTTTGATACCTTCTAGAACTTTGTTCTCTTATTCTAAAACCATATATATGTAATATCATCTAGTAAATTTTCTATTCCTACTTAATTCATTTAATAGGATATCATCCAGTTACACCCAAATAATTGCACTAACATGATTTCATCTTTCACCATAAAGTTGCAGTTGCAAATATGCCCGCCCTCATTATCCAATCATCTGCTGTTGGACACTATGGCTGATCAAATCTCCAAGATATTGTACTAAGTTCTTCAGTGAATAAATAAATGCCCATATGTATTTTTGAAGGAATATCTTTGTGTCCTGGCATATATTTCTTTATGTGTATATATATGCATATATATGAATTGTTTGATCAGGGTCCAGAGAGGTACCACAGTGGCGTTTGCCTGGCAAGCAGCCAATCCAGGACCAAAGGTGGTTGGTTCAAATCCCGGTGTCCCATATGGCCCCCTGTGCCTGCCAGGAGCTATTTCTGAGCAGACGGCCATGAATGACCCCTGAGGACCGCCGGGTGTAGCCCAAACCCCTCCCCCCCAAATTAGAATTGTTTGTTCACCTGTACGCTCTATTTGTGCTTTACTGATAAATCTTTAACATTATTTTCCACAGGGAATGAACCACAACAGCATTTGTACAAGCAATATATGAGAGTTCCTTTTTCATGTCATTCACAACACAGATTTTTCCAAATTTGTCTAACAGAGGCCTTTCTTGGTATTATAAGATAATATCTCAGCGGTATCTTCATTTGGATATTCCTACTAAGTAATAATATGTAGTTTTTTTTTTAGGTCCCCATTGGCTATCTAACTAACCAGTGATGGGGAACCGTAACTTCCAAAGTTATCTTTTCGAAAGGCATATATTGAAGGATAATTGTTTAAATTATTGTGGCAAATAATAACCATTATTGTAAGAAATAATTGAATTTTTATTTTGAATTTATGAGGAAATACTTGATTTTGTTCTCTAAAAATATTTATTTCATGATGGCATAATATATTTAACATTTTAATATTGTAGAAATTTTAGTGTGACTTCAGAAAATTATGAGTGAAAATCATTGAAACTTGCTTGTATCTGAGCAGTCACATCAGGACTAGAAAATAATAAGCATAAAAAGATACTTTCTTTTTTAAGTAAGAGACAACCATTACCTTAATAGAAATAAAACAGTGATATTACAGATATATACTGTCAAAGTATTTTGGGGGATGATACAGAACAGTACTTCAAAACTTTCTGATAATTAAAATATATCATACTTTTTTCTAATACAAACCTTATGAAAAATGTCACAAAGTATAATAGCAGTAGTTTAAAACTTTCTAGAATATTAAAATAGTTCATATATATTTAAATACCAACCTTCAAAAATGTTACACAATATAAGTAGTATGTTTTATGACCTGATTTTTAAATTTTAATTGGTATAGAAAAATGTTACACAACCTAAGTAGTAAGTCTTATGAGTTTATTTTAAATTGAATTGGTATATTGATTTAATTTAAAAATCATCTTGACTATTGGCAATTATATTCAACAGCTACTCTATGAAATATATTTAAGGCAGGGATGGAGAAAAAAGAAATAAACTTATACACAAATATATTGATATTTAAGGTAATCACAGAATATGTGTTTTGTAATTCCTAAATGATCAACATTGTAAATCTAAAAGATTGTAAAACCTTTGAATACAGCCCTTTATGTCCGGCCTATAATTTAAAAATTAACACTTTTCTCAGTGAAGTAGTATCTAGATATTAGGCAGTCACATGTCCTAAGTGATTAGAAAATGAAAATATTTCAATAATACTAACTAAATTGTATTCTTTGTAGTCATATAGTAGGTTTTTTCCTCTGGGATCAACCTTAAGTAACTTAAAATTGCCAGAGTTGGCAGTAGCAATTTTTAAAAATTACACAGTAATGATCTCATGTCCTTCCTCATAAGTTGAGTAAGAAATTTATGTATGTGTTAAAGACTAAATTGACAGAGACATTTCAGTCATGAAATTCAAAGTCATGTTCTCTGAAAAATTTGGTTTTGTGAGAAGAAAAAAAATCTGACTTTATTTTGAAAAATTGCTTTCAAGGTATACTTTAAACACTATTCTTTCTTGCGTTCTCCCTTCCTTTCTTTCTCTGTCATTCTTTATATTTTTAAACTTTTTCTTCTTTCTTTTCTTCTTTCTTTTTTCTTTCTTCTATCTTCTTTCTTTATTACTCTTTCTTTGTTTTTTCTTTCTCTTTATTTTCCCATTTTCTTTTCATTTTTTTTTTTTTTTTTGGTTTTTGGGTCACACCCAACAGTGCTCAGGGGTTACTCCTGGCTCCATGCTCAGAAATTGCTCCTGGCAGGCACGGGGGACCATATGGGGCACCAGAATTTGAACCGATGACCTTTTGCATGAAAGGCAAATGCCTTACCTCCATGCTATCTCCTGGGCTCCCCATTTTCTTTTTTTTTATTTGTTTCTTTTTTGCTTTCTTCTCACAAATTCTATATAGACTGTCTCATCTTTTAATGTTCATATTTTTACACTACTCATGCTATTATTTATTACATGTACTGTGAATCTTTTTGAAATGATATATATATATTTTAGAGTGAAAAAATATATATTTTTACATCATTCTAGCCATATACAAGGCAAAGTTGATGACCTCAACATATTTTATAATCTCCTTAGTGGTTAGCACAGTACTCTTTTGGTATTAGGTGAAAATAGGATCAATTAACATGCAAATGAGTAATCAGATGACTGAAAGATAAAAATTAAATCCACAGAAATGATTCACTATAATCAATTGAGAGATTCTGGCTTCAGTACTATTAGAGACAAGGTTTGATAATAAATCCATAGACTAGAAAATTCTATGTCCTTTTGCCCCCAATTTTTTTCTCTTCAGAGTTCCTTGATAGTTCTTTTGAAACTTGTAAACTATATACCTCAAGTTCAATTCTAGTAGAAAAGTGATACAACAAATTTGGTAGAAGTTCTGACAAAAAAATGTAGGTCTCTTTCTTTTTTGTCCCTGAAATTTTATACACTGTCTTTATTAACCAGATCATAGTCTCTTCTCATGGGGATTGTCAGGAGCCCAAGCCTCACCAGAATAAAAGACCTAAATTCACCAGAGTGGTCGCACAAGCGGTAGGGCTTTTGCTTTTCAATCCACTAACCTAGGATGGAGAGTGGTTCCATCCCCCTAGCATTCCATAAGGTCCCATTGGTTCCATCCCCCTAGCGTCCCATAAGTTCCCTCAAGCCAGGAGCGATTTCTGAGTGCATAGCCAGGATGACCCCTGACTATGGTGTAGCCCCAAAACTAAACAAAACAAAATTTAGAATGCCGATTTCTTCATTCTCTCTCCCTACCTATTTGTCGATTACCAAAAAGTAATTAATATCAAGTATAATATAGCAAATGCTTATCTCAGCAAATGAAACACAGCTATATTTTAAGTAATTTTATACTAACCAAGCTCCATTCTAGTATTATTTGCTGCTATAATAAAATATTGGTTTTGCTGTGCTTGGAAGTGTTCAAGGGACCACTGTGGTTTATACAAGTCAAACATAAAAGAAAACATTTTTTTGTTTTTGTTTTTTTTTGGGGGGGGGCACATCCAGTGACACTCGAGAGTTACGTACTCCTGGGCTATGTGATCAGAAATTGATACTGGCTTGGGGGACTATATGAAAAAACCGACGACAGAACTCAGGTCCTTCCTGGGTCAGTTGTATGCAAGACAAAAGCCCTACTACTGTGCAATCGCTCTGCCTCCAAGAAAACTATTTTTATAAAAATTATAAGAGGAAATCTCTTCTATAAAGTTTCCTTTATATCCAACAAGAAATTTCTGTCAATATTTTCTTGATAATTGATCTACGAAAATTTTATATAGATATTTTTTGTATTCATAACTATCTTCAACTATAGTAATAACGTCCTAGTTTCTTTCAGAAAAAACTCTTGTCCAAAGCTAAGTAGATTTATCATAACCAGTTAGAAGAAATGGATTTCTACTTCTACCAAGTTATAATTCAGCACTAAGTATTCTCTAAGATGATATTATTGTCATTTAAATAACAGTATTTAAATAATGTGTTTTAATAAAAACCATGTTTTACATTTATATTTTGGAATTTCTAGAAGAACCAGATATTCTAGAACCTATCCAAGGATTTTATTTCATTTTTTAGGTGGAAGGCACCAGAGTCAGAATAAATAGTAAAAGATTTGAAGACAGAAACAAAATTTTCTTTTCTAAGACTCAATTCTTATTGTTTGATTTAGTTGCCTAATTTTAAAAACAACATAAAATAATGTCAAAAATGTGTTTTGAAGATAAATATACATTTTTCAAAGCTCAGTGCTTAGTATCTAAAATGTATGTTATTATAGGCATCAACATAATTTACATCATGTGCTAATTTAGCATTGCAACACTAGAAGTTCTATAACAAAACTGTTTTCTGACAAAACTAATATTTAAAGCTCTATAAAATAATAGGAAAGCCATGGGCATTAATTAAGTTGATCTAACACTTAAAAACTAGGATGTCTTATTTTTTTTATTTTAACTATTTCATTGTTGTTTTATACTTCTTGTCAAAGCTAGTTATTTATATTTAACTTTTTACTCAGTTTTGATTTTTTATCCCCTACTGGACCATATCTCTTGGTAAAATCTAAATCTGTCAAAAGATATCTCCAGCCATAGTAATCATATTTACATTAATGAGGTTGATGCTTATTTGATCATGTCTTAGAGTCTTTTCTTAAACTGCTATGAATGCTATGTCTTGTTTGTTTGTTTTTTGTTTTTTGTTTTTTTTTTGTTTTGGTTTTTGGGCCACACCTGGTGACGCTCAGGGGTTACTCCTGGCTATTCGCTCAGAAGTCGCTCCTGGCAGGCACGGGGGACCATATGGGGAACTGGGGGATCGAACTGCGGTCTGTCCTAGGTTAGCACAAGGCAAGGCAGGCACCTTACCTCCAGCGCCACCGCCCGGCCCCTGAATGCTATGTTTTATTTTCTTGGTGCTCTAAAGTCATATTTTATAAATATAACATATTTTAGGGTGATTAATTTTTATCCATTTTGAATTAAGTTAACCACTGAAATTCTATTAATTGTCAATCGTTCACCACCTAATTTTGATTAGTCTTCTTAAATTTTACTTTGAATGTTTACTAGCATTTAGGTCATAATTTTACTCTCTATAGGACATATCTCTTATGATATAAAGATAAATTATGAATATTAACTACTGAATTATAAACTTTTTGCTAGGAGTTCATATAATATTTTATAGAACTACATCATCATTTTGAAAGTTAGCTAGTTTTGTGTGTTTGATGTATTTAGCAGATATATTTAAAAGATCTGTATATACATTGTATTTTCCAGCATATAAGACGACTGGGCGTATCAGTTGACCCCCTAATTTTCCTGTTAGTATATAGTGTTTGGGCTATATTTGTCATGTAAGGTTACTTCTCATTTACTGCACACCAAATGGAAATTAAAAAACGTAAGAGAAAAGGAGTAGAACCCTCAAAGGCTAACAGTATATGTTTAATAAAGCTAGACTTTGGGCTGCCAAAAATCACTTTACACTTGTCACTTGTAATGAGTGACTGTGATTTTTTTTTATTGTGATCTGCATTGAGATTAGGAATAGCGAGCTCCTCCAAGAGCATCTGGCTGGGGTGCAGTGATTAATAGAATAGCTAGAGGGAGACAGAGTGCATCCTCTGTGTCCCATAAAAGCTGAATAGAGGACTGAGCACAGGAAAGCAGGATGCAAAACATCTGGCTGCTGAATGGGATGCAGCACTCCAGTAACTCAGCTCTTCTGTGTGCCCTGAAATATGAATCAAGATAAGCAGAGGATTGAATGATGACTCCTGGCAGCTGAATGGGTTGCAGTGGTAAGAGGGGGGAGTGAATCATTTCTTCCTGAAGTTGGAATAAGTTTCAGCATGCCATATACGGAAGTATAAGACAACCACCAACGTTTAAGAGATTTTTCATGGCTTAAAAAGTCATTTTATATGCTGGAAAATATGGTACCTCTCTAAATACTGTAATATTTATGGGGACATACATGCATTTGCTTGCCTAAAGATGTACAAAGAGAAATATTTAAAGCAGAAAATATATTTACCATAACATAAGACCCTTCAACATATAAGGTTAAACTTGTGGATATTATTATGTAATAAAAGGCATAAGCAATTGTTTTCTAAACATTTTAGTCACAGAAAGTTTGGATTTCAGAGAAGATAAATACTATTTGAATACTGGTTGAAAATTCTGAGAAACAATTAGTGGCTACCAGAAAGGAAGATTTGAATTTAAAAAGGTTACATAAATTAGGACCAACAAAACTCACAAGTTGACATTCATTGATGCAAATTTGAATTCTATGTATTATTGTAAATGCAATGAAATTTTAAAAATGCCTACAGGCTACTGGTTTGAAAAAATACATGGAAATTGTATCACTAACAGAGATAGAAATAGCAGGAATGAGAGAGTCCTACATCAAAGAAAGCTATCAAAGAAATCATTCTAAGAATATAATTCGAGAACGCCTGAAAAAAAACTTGATACATGACAAAACATTAAGACTACAATCCAAGAATCTGTGTACTCGAATTGCAACTTACCATTTTCATTTTAACATCTTTTACCTAACTATGTATGCTTTTCTGAATCTGTGTTTGTGTGTAATGTTTATGTGGGGGCTAGTGGTAAAGAATGACACAGGAAGGTGGAAAAGAAATACAGAGCTGTTGGTGCAGGAGAGGAAAACAGAAATTATACTCGTGGAGAGAAAGGAACAAAATAATGAAAGAAAGAGGAAGGCGAGAATTATTTTTGCCCTTGGAAACTAAATATTGCCAGTTTATTGTCAAATTTACAATTTCCTATCTTTTTAATTAAAAATCTTCTATGTAAATTTATTTTATCCAATTCTTTACCTCTTAATGCAATCACATGCTTATATTTTAAAAGAAATATAAAATGATGCTATCAAAATATGTTTGCATTTCTTCAGCAATTATAGAGTAGATTTTCACATGACTAGGGTACATTTATATTTGTGTCATACTTCTACCAAAAAACTCAAGCTCAATCAATGTTAAGGCTTTTAAAATTTGTCTTTACATAAACATTAGCAATATATTGAGGAAAGGTTTTAATGTATAATAGGATTTTTTGTATATAAAGGCTATAGTTTATAATAGAAACAATTTGTATTTCTGTCATCAGTATATCAGGGTTTCTTCTTTTCATATCTTCATCAACTATTGTTCTTTTCAACCTTTTAGATTTTGACCAAACACACCAATGAGGTGGTATATCATTTTAGAATTAAATTCATTTGCCTATTAAAGATATGAAGCATTTTTCATGTGTCTGTGGTCTTGTTCTATATCTTTTCAGAAAATTACCAATACAATTATTCTCATTGTTATTTTAATCTAAAAAAGTCAAAAACTAGAAATCAACTAAAGTGCCCAACAACAGACACTTCTATAAAGGAAGTTGCCATGTCTATAATCTAAATGAAACACTATCCTGCCCATTCAAAATATAAACTATGCCTTTTGTGCAAGATAGTTGAATTTTGAGATCATTATGTTAAATAATATAAGTAAGAAAGTGAAGAACAATTTTCAATTTTTTTTTTCAAAAATAAATAAGCTATGCTTAAGAGTTACAAAAAAGATAAACAATCTCTGACCATAAATAAAAACATGTACGTTTTTGGAGCCAATTCTCTAAACATTTCTTGAAGTCTACATTTATTTGAAAAAAGTAGAAAACCAATAATACTATTTAGGAATGTTAAATTCTAAGAATAACTAAAACTAACTTTTAAATTTCCAAAATGTCAGCTAAAATAGTCTACTCATAGAAAACTAAAGGGTCTTCCTCTTTACCAGAAGCCATCTAATTATGTAAAGAAAAGTGATTAACTGATTATGATGAATAAATTAATCTCTAAGGAGATGCACAAATTCAGACATCTCCAATTAGTATAAGTTTCATGGGACAGCTATAAAAATTCTC
>PVKC010020423.1:0-18630 GCA_004027635.1 Crocidura indochinensis
AAAAAACACTCATCTTGTTTTTCCTTCCCTACCTACCTAGAATTTCTACAAAGACAACAATCGAGAAGAGATGTATATTAGGTAAGATTCTTGTTTTGTAAAACACAGGCCTGATGTGCTACTCTTCTGTCCAGTGGCCATCAGCAGCTGTCTACTACATTCCAGAGAGCACTTAAAACTTATCTTCTTGATGCTCAGTTTCACTGTGTTCAGATTTCTACCAACCTCCCTCCATTCTCCTGGTGTCCTCTTCTGACCTCTTGGTGTTCCCTGCCCTGCTGTGCTCATTTTCCATCACCACACATCATCCTCTCCATAGCCAACTTCTGGATGGAGTCAGCCAGTTGCATTTGTTACTGGATTGACAAGTGCTTAGACCTTCTGATTTTTGAGGCATGTCCTTAGACTTCTGGCCAAACCCATTTCAAAGGGAAAATAATACTGATATGCTTAAGACCTGCTTCCTTGTAGGCATTTAAAAGAAAACTCTTCCAACATACTGGGAAGAGTGTTTTTAGGGACATTGGCCTGGAGCAAAGAACTCCCTTGCCAATTTTCCTCAGAATCTCATTTTTTTCCATTTTTTATTACTGTTATTTTTACTTGTTTCAAAAATAAAGCATACTTATTACCAAAAGAGAAAAATGTCATAATATGCAGACAGGAAAAAAGTTTAAATGAAATCAACTTCCATCATCCATACATATTTCTAGATTCTTTGATATTTATATATAGATCAATTTTTTGCAAAAACTAAGATCATATTTATGTAATTTATTCTTTGCTTGACAAGAATTCCATGTCAATAGATATATTTCAGTATCATTTTCGATGAAACTATGAAAGTCTTTTCCCAGAATGTAATAGTTTATATAAGCCAATTCTTTATTATCTAGGTTGTTTCTCACATGTTTCTAGCATAAATAACAGAACAGTCAAAATTGTGGATATATATATTTTTGTGAATATCTTTATGATGCTAAAGCCTCAAAGTAACCAGGTTAATAAGCAAAGTACTCTTAAGGTTTTGTTTTGTTTTGTTTTTTAATGCAGAGACTACACCCAGGTCTCGTGTATGCAAAGGCATGCACTTCGTCTCTAAGCTATATTTCCAGTCCAAGATTTTGACACTTCTTTCTTTTTATTTGTTTTGAGACCACACCCAGCTGTGCTAAGAGATCACTTCTGGCAGGTTTGGAGGATACTGTAGGGTGCTGAGGATTGATCCTGGATCAACCTTATGCAAAACAAGTACCCCCTGTCCAATCACTCCAGCCCTTTTGGCCCTGTTGTCAATAGCCAGAAACGTCAAGCAGGAACTCATTCTGTTATTAATTAATTAATTAATTCTGCAAAAAGTATTGCGCATATTTTTAGGCACTTAGTTTAGTATTATTTCAGAATTAGAAGCTTTCATTTGGATAAAAGGTAATTCCATATGTTTTCCTAACTGGAATAGTGTTTATATCTAATTTCTTTTTTTGTTTGTTTTTTTTTTGTTTTTTTTGGGTCACACCTGGCTGTGCTCAGGGGTTACTCCTGGCTCCATGCTCAGAAATTGCTCCTGGTAGGCACGGGGGACCATATGGGGCACCGGGATTCGAACCGATGACCTTTTGCATGAAAGGCAAACGCCTTACCTCCATGCTATCTCCCAGTCCCCTTATATCTAATTTCAACATAAGATCTAGTAGTGTGAAGTTTAGAAGTCTGAAGAGTCCTTTTCTTTCTCTGTCACCCTGGATATGTCACTCAGTCTCTCAAGGCTAAATTTCCTCCATTGAGAATGTTCTGCTTTACCTTCTGTTCCAAGGATTAATGCAATGCTATAGGTGAAAGCCTGGTACCTGACATCCACCTCCTCCAGTTTCTTTCCAGCTTTGGAAACACAGATGGCAAATTCCATATTTATGCTAAGTTTCAGAGATCCGAGAAAGATAGTAATCTAGAAAAATTACATTTTCATATAAGGCATAATCTGATGTTCAAAAGTATTTGCAATTGACTGCCAAATCATTTATATTTACCTAGAGATTTTTACATTAAAACTTTACATTTTTATCTTTTCTAGAGTGTTAGAACAGTGGGTAGGGTGTTTGTCCTGGAAAACTGCTCTTCTTTTTTAGTCAGCTGTTTTACTTCTTTTACATTCAGAGAGCTCTAAATGAAGGGTAGGCAATGCCCTTTATGGTGCTACAGCTGCTTCATCCTAGAACCCAAGGTCCTAAAAATGATTAGAGATTGGGAACTGAGGGAGACTAGCCCAGAATCACACATCTGCTCTTCCATTTATTGATCCTTGCCATCTGATATTTCTGTCTCCTTTTTAAATTTTTTTTAATTGTTATTTGGTCAGATTCTTTGGTGTTGAATCTAGGCAGGATGGTACCCTAGACCATAGTTTGTTTCTTATATTTAGAAAAATGACAATTATCAACTTATCTCTCAGTGTCCTAAGAATTCAGTACTCTAAGGTGTCCATATTTGGCATGCTATCCACCGTGCACTAAGTACCCCTCAGATGAGGTGCTACCACTGGCACTTATGGAGCAGTATGTGGACTTTATTGATTTTATTGTGACCCGATATTTTCCTCCCTTGTCCTACATGATTCCTGACCTGTTCTATTCATTTGTTCTTGTCTGACTCTTCTGGCTAGAGCCTAGGTCAATCCCCTGTCTCCTTGTCAGCTGATCTCTGGTAACGATCACCATCCCCTCCATAGGTACTTGTATAAACTCCGTGATCTGCACCTGGACTGTGACAATTACACTGAGGCCGCCTACACGCTCCTTCTCCACACATGGCTCCTCAAGGTACAGCTTCATGGGGGGATGGGGGGGGCGGAGAAATAGCATGGAGATAGGGCTTTTACCTTGCATGCAGAAAGACGGTGATTCGAATCCCAGCATCCCATATGGTTCCCCGAGCTTGCCAGGAACGATTTCTGAGTGTAGAACCAGGAGTAAGTGCTGAGTGCTGCTGGGTGTGACCCAAAAGCAAACAACAACAATAACAACAACAAAAAAAACACAACTTCATTGGGGACCTCCAGCCCAGTCTACTGCACTGTGAGTATAAGGATTTAACAAAAGAAAAGAAAGAAATAGCCAAATATATTGTTTTGATTTGTGTCCCCAAATCTGGCCAGTTCTTCACTTCACTGTGATCACACGCAATTTTCCAGGTTCTTCATATTTCTCAGTCACAGAAATCCCTGGATATGACTTGAGGTTTCAAATAGCATGTAAACTATTATATGACATCCAAATATCAGTTTTAAACTGCTATTTTTCTTAGAAAACTCATTTTTACCTCTCTTGAAACATTATTGTGGTTGGGTTGGAAAAAATCAAAAATAATTTCTTTGGTTGTTAAAGAGCTGGGTCCATGTCTCAATGAATTTCAGATAAAATTCCTTCCAACCACATTCATGAACCAAAGTTTGGCCAAAATCAGCAGAATATGTAATATGTACTTACATGTAAATAGAACATAACTTGAATTCACTCTATATACTGAACAATTTAATATAACGACAAGCAAAATGATAAAAATTAAATAAGTAACAATTTAGAAAATACAGCAAAGTATTACCTTATGAGTATCTGAATATAATGGAATATCTAGATTTAGTTTAAAGCATGTTATTGTTTAATATGATATGATAAAAATATATTATATATTATATTTCAGTATAAAACACTGAAAAAATCAGCAAGGTGATTTCCAAGGTGCCTTCCCTTGGAAAGCTGCAGCAAGCATCTCCCTATCTGATCACCCACATCCAGGGTGCCAAGATGCTGGCTGGAGTGGGTGTTTGCATGCTTTCTCTCTTTAGCCTGGGGGAAACAAGTGAACTAAGAGCCCCGAAATCCCAGGTGACAGTGTGTCCTCTCTGCATAGTGGTCAGATGAGCAGTGCGCATCACAGGTCATGCAGACAGGTCAGCAGCATCCCCAGACCCACCGCCAGCTGAAGGAGTCCCTCTATGAGACCATCATTGGCTACTTCGACAAAGGAAAGGTAACCGGTTCATTCCCTTTCTGTCTTTGGGGACCCTGGATACTGATACTCTCCATCCTTCTTATCCAATCTTCCATAGGTCGAGCTGGAACTCCTGCCTTTGCAATTCTCAGGTTGGCCACTCTTCTCTGTCTTCTGTCCATCTTCATTGAACATTGCTTACCTGGCCATTCAGTAGACCCCAGACAATGTCCCTACTTCCTTTGTTGCCCTGGTAGATTATCCTTCATATGGGAACCAGAGGAACTTATCAAATCACACTATTCTCTGGCTCACCTTCTCTGTGACCCTCATTCCACTAAGGACAAAGTGATGTAGCCCAAGAAGCCCATCTGAGTTGTGCCCTGACCATTGCTCTCCTCTCATCCTCTCAGCTCTGCTAGATTCCTCTCTTTTTTTTTTTTTTTTTTTTTTTGGTTTTTGGGCCACACCCGGCGGTGCTCAGGAGATACTCCTGGCTGTCTGCTCAGAAATAGCTCCTGGCAGGCACGGGGGACCATATGGGACACCGGGATTTGAACCAATCACCTTTCGTCCTGGATCTGCTGCTTGCAAGGCAAATGCCACTGTGCTATCTCTCCGGGTCCCTGGATTCCTCTTGTACACATGCTGTATTCCAAGTGTCTTTACTGCCTCAGCCTTTGCACTTTGTTTATTCCTAGCTTACAGCATCCTTCCTCCACAATGTCTATAACTGGCTCCTCCTGGTATAGTTTTTACATTCTCTGAGCACTTGACACCCTTGACATCACTTTATTGTTTTGTTTTTACTTGTTCATCACCTTCCACATTAGAATGCAGAAGAACAGAGATTGGTTTATTTACTGATGAATGTTCCAGTGGCTAGCACAGATCTCCATTTGCTGGAGCCCCAAAATGCATGATGTCTAGATGAAAGCATTGAACATACTAATTACACTGGGCACCATCACTGAGTTCAGCTAAGCATAGACAGAGTGTTGGTTGGCTTTAGTCAGAAAACGAGCCATATTCAATGTTTCTATCCTCTCTTTTTTTAGTGAGCTTTCTGGAAACAAACTTTCTGGAAATTTTCTGGAGCCCAAATGAGAGTATTTATTCTGTGGGAAATGCACCTATATGCAGGTTTTGAAGCCTGATGGTTTCAGTTTTATTTTTTATTTATAATATCTTTATTTAATATTTGATTACAAATATGATTGTGATTAGGTTTCAGTCATGTAAAGAACACCCCCTTCACCAGTGCAACATTCCCACCACCAATGTCCCAAATCTCCCTCCATCCCACCCCACCCCTACCTGTACTCTAGACAGGCTTTCCAGTTCCCTCATTCATTCACATGGTTAAGGTAGTTCTTAGTGTAGTTATTTCTATAACTGCATTCACCACTCTTTGTGGTGAGCTTCATGAAGTGAGCTGGAAGCTCCAGCCCTCCTCCCATTGTCTCAGGATTGTTGCAAAAATGACTTTTATTTTTCTTAAAATCCATAGATGTGTGAGACTATTCTGTGTGTGTCTCTCTCTCCCTCTGACTTATTTCACTCAGCATGATAGATTCCATATACATCCATGTATAGGAAAATTTCATGACTTCATCTCTCCTGACGGCTGCATAATATTCTGTTGTGTATATGTACCACTGTTTCTTTAGTCATTCGTCTGTTGAAGGGCATCTTGGTTGTTTCCAGAGCTTGGCTATTGTGAATAGTGCTTCAATAAATTTTGGTGTGAGGAGGGGGGGTTTGTATTGTATTCTAATGTTCCTAGGGGATATCCCTAGGAGTGGAATAGCTGGGTCAAATGGGAGCTCAATTTCCAGTTTTTGGAGAATCTCCATATCACTTTCCATAGAGGTTGAACTAGATGGCATTCCCACATGTAGGTAAAACACTCCATGACATTGAGACTAAAGGTATCTTCAAGGAGGAAACTGCACTTTCCAAACAAGTGGAAGCAGAGATAAATATATGGGAATGCATTAAGCTGAGAAGCTTCTGCACCTCAAAAGAAATAGTGCCCAGGATACAAGAGTCACCCACTGAGTGGGAGAAACTATTCACCCAACACCCATCAGATAAGGGGCTAATCTCCAAAATATACAGGGCATTGACAGAACATTACAAGAAAAAAACATCTAATCCCATCAAAAAAATGGGGAGAAGAAATGAACAGACACTTTGATAAAGAAGAAATACAAATGACCAAAAGGCACATGAAAAAATGCTCCTCATCACTAATCATCAGGGAGATGCAAATCAAAACAACTATGAGATACCATCTCACACCACAGAGATTGGTTTCAGTTTTAAATCTTGCTCCTCTACCAACTGCCATTTTCTCAGTCTCTCAGAGTCTCCAGTTACTCAACCTTGAGAGTGAGAGTACAGTAGTAAATGTGTCCTAATTGTACTATGAACAGGGAAGAGGAAATGTAACTGGAGTCCAGAACACATGGCAGGACTTCAGTAAATCCTGTTAATTTGAGCTTTGATCCCTCTCACCTTGGTCACCACCTTCAAGGGCTAGTTAAGAACCCTTCTCTCAAGTCCCTCAGTTTACCTGAAGTCCTGCTTCTTTTCTGAATTGCAAGTCATCAAATGGCATCTTAAGGCATCATTTACTCCTTACTGTTGGTCTGTCTGGCTACTGTAGCTCATTGCCTTGTAGTCTGATCTTCCCGCCTTCCCTGGAAAGATAAAATGAGGTAATGTCTGTAAAGAGCTTATAAATTCCCATGAGCTGAGCAGATAGAGAACTCTGTTCTTATAATTTATAATTATCAGCCTCTTGAGGGCAGCAAGTCCATCTTCCCTAGAACCTCCTGCCCACTAACTTCCAGTCAACCCTACTGTCATTTCAGAAGTTCATTGAAAGTGAGCAAATTACCAGAGAGATAGCACAGCGGTGTTTGCCTTGCAAGCAGCCGACCCGGGATCAAAGGTGGTTGGTTCGAATCCCGGTGTCCCATATGGTCCCCCGTGCCTGCCAGGAGCTATTTCTGAGCAGACAGCCAGGAGTAACCCCTGAGCACCACTGGGTGTGGCCCAAAAACCAAAAAAAAAAAAAGTGAGCAAATTATCTGGATTAACCCCCAAAAGGGAAAAGGCTCCTAAGGAGCTCATGGGTGTCAGCTAAGCAGACATGGTGCTCTGGATCTTTTCATTCATTAGACATTGGTGCTGGGCGATAGTTGAGTCATTGTGGTGTCACAATCTTTAAGAGTATAGAGGAGAAAGTAGATAAGTACAACTCACTCTGAGAGCCACTGCTATGTAAGCTTCTGTAACAAAGTTCAACTTCATAACACTCTTTCCCATTTCCCCACGCCTGGAAACTCATTGCTCTAGATACACACACTGGTTTTTACTCGGTGTCAGCACTTCTGCATCCCTCAAAGCCTAGCGAGTCAATCTATGCATGTGTAAAGTTTTGTTTTAAGACTATACCCAGTTGTGCTCAGGACTTAATTTGGCTCTATGCTCAGGGATCACTGGTGGTAGGTTCAGGGAAACAAAAGATTAAACCTGAGTCAGCCACATGCAAGGCAAGTGTACTACCTGCTGTACTTCTTTTCAAGCTCTATTCATGTGTGTTTTCCACCATTTTGTGAGCATTGGTTGGTTCTTGTCCGATTTAGATCCCATCACTGAACTATCCCTGGCCTCCATGCTCTGTAATGAGCACATGAGACTCAGAGAAATTGATGAGTGTCAGAAGTCCCAGTGGTCACAGAAATAGCCCAGAGAGGAAATAAATCCTAGGTATCAGGCTTCCCCACTCTCACCCCATATAGGGTCTCAGCACATAGGAAGGGCATTTCTGGCTATCACAATGGGATGCTTACAAAGACCTTCACTTGTGCCAAGCAGTTCTGTGACCTAGCCCAGGCATCTTATCGCCATCTTCTTTTCAGTTAGAAGAGAAATGTCCTGCCAGCCTGGCCCAAGGACTTCATTCCTTCTGGCACATAAAGTATTTTTATGATGTACACTAAGTTGCCCATTGGTTTACAGCCTCTGCTCCTCCACTCACCACTTGCTTATATTAATTTTTGCCCTTGGCTGCAGAGAGCACTTTTACTCCAAAGCACACACTACATTTTGGCAGTCTCCCCTCTAACCTCTCCCAGATTCTCCATTTAGGTGTGTCTCCCATTTTAAGTGAATTAAATGTGAAATCTTCAAGGATGCACCCAAATTGCCTGCTCTCCAATCCACCCTGCCTCTCACCTCTGTAGGACTTCCCAGCCCCCTTGATCTAAGCTGGCAATACATCTTGACCGCAGCCTAAGACTGAACAGAGGAAGATAATCTTTAGATTTTTTTATGAGGGAGAAGTACCACTAAAACAAGTTTTAATGTGTGTTATACCCTCCTCCACCTCTGTCTATCCTTTGCCTACTTCCTCCCAAGTAATCACTTTAGAAAGTGATGGGTTTAATATTTCACTTATGCCCAAGTTATACAAGGAATGGTTTCACTTGCACCTAAGATAGACAAGATAAATATCTTATACATTTCTGTGCATAGTACTGGGCGTATGCTATGGCCTGCAATGCTGGATGTGCATCTAAAGTCTGATGAGAGGGGAGACCCCAGGTTAAGTGTTCTTATCACATAAAGAAAGGAAGGAAAGGAAAAGAAGGAGAAGAAAGGGTGGAAAGAAGGGTGGATAAAGAAAAAATGGGATGGGATCAACAGAGTAGAAAGATTCTAGAAGTGAACATTGGGAGAAATGGGGACTAACTCCAACTTTATCCCAGAAACTTTCTGGTTATTTCTCTTTGGAAAATAGGTTATCACCTCCTGTCTCCTTATATGTAGGAAAGCTGGTTTGTCAGGTTCGGGTATGGTGTGTGTACAGTAGCAAGGTAGAGCAAGGCCTTGAATGGCACCAGAAAGATACCCCAGCTCTGCTGGAAGTTCCTCTGCCTGTCTGAGGATTTCTCCCCAGGTTCCACTGCTTCTGGACTACATGCATGTGAGATCCTGAGGGCCTGGGAATCAAGAACAGAGACTAGTCTGTGTTTGTTCACTTATTTAGCACAAGTGAAACAGGCAGACCCATGCTTCCTGAAACTCTCTTTGTGTAGGCTTAGGTTCTGATCAGAGGGCCACATGTGCTCTGTTTCTGCAGGTAGGGTCCTGGGATTCCTTGCTTCAGCAAGCCTGGAAACATCTCTAACTTTTATTCTGTTGGCCTTCCTATAGATGTGGGAGGAGGCCATTGGTCTGTGCAAGGAGCTGGCGGAGCAATATGAGATGGAGATCTTTGACTATGAGCTGCTGAGCCAGAACCTGGTAAGGCATCTGTGAGTCTGAGTGGCTGGGAGGCCCTTGGATCCCAGGAGACTGGGTTAGACTAGCAGGAACAGAAGGATGGGAAGCAGGTGAAGTGGCTGTGCAGATCAGCTCTCCATCGCAGCTGAGTGATCCCAGAACTCCTCCCTCTGGAAACGTTCCTGACAGGGACGAGTGCTAGATTCCTGCCACTCAGTCTCATCCCCTAAACACTGTGCTGCATTCACACTGAAAGCTCCACAAATCACTATGCCAATTAAAGAGAAACTCAAATTTGTGCTTTCTGATTAGCTGATAAGTCACATTCAAATGCTCCCCATCTGGCTGTTCCCATTAGCTGCTCTGTGCTCAAGGTCTGGTGGGGGAAGTGGAAAGTAAGGGAAAGCCAGCATCCTCGGCTCATGTGGCAGAGGCTAGGGGACTTGGCCACCTTTTGTCTCCTCCCCCATTCATACATCCTCTCACACACATCTCCTAGCTGTCTGAACTCAAACCCATCTCCAGAGGTTGGTCCAGCTGTTTCCAGAAAACTGCTAATAATAGAAGCATTTTGTGGAGGATAGTGTTCTAAGATATAAGAATACATGTATTGGGGCTGGAGAGATAGCACGGAGGCAAGGGCGTTTGCCTTGCATGCAGAAGGATGGTGGTTCAAATCCTGGCATCCCATATGATTCCCCCAAGCCTTTCAGGAGCGATTTCTGAGTGTAGAGCCAGGAGGAACCCCTGAACGCTGCTGGGTGTGACCCAAAAAGCCAAAAAAAAAAAAGAACACATGTACTTGCATCAGTATATCTATCTGCTATGCATATGCCCACATAGTTAGAAATGTGGATGCTGGGGCTAGAACATTAGCATAGCAGGTAGGGCATTTATTTGTCTTGCATGAGGCCAACCCAGGTATGATCCCCAGCATCCCGTATGCTCCCTGGGCCTGCCGGGAGTAACTTCTGAACGAAGAGTCAGGAGTAATCCCTGAGTGCCCATACATGCATGTCCACAAACACCTGGCGTGTGCATACTCATGGGTATACAGTCCCAGATATAAACATGCACACATAAGCACATGCTCAGAATAAATGTGAAAATATATGCCCAACACACATACACACAAATCCACATAGGCACCTTGCATGTACATGTACAAAGTCTCCATAGGTATACGTATATACAAAATAGATGGTAACATGTGCACATAGATAGGCACGTGTGAGATGTATGCATACCTGGTTGCAATGCACACGTGACCGATACACACATGCACATGCATGTAAATATGTGCACAATAGCCAGTACATGTATGCAGATTCTTGTCTGCACATACCTAGCATGCAGCATATGCACTTGGACATATACATATAGTCCTAATGCTATAAATACTCTAAAAATAAGCACACATCTATATGCCATGTGAACTTGCATGCCTACATTCCCAGACACACTCGGTCACATACACACATCCCCAGTACTTAGTCATCATGAATAATTACACGTGCACACACTGAGTACACATATACATCTGTGCATACATGTTTCATGCATATATTGTGTGTGCTCGCATGCCCATGCCCAGAATACATCCCACACACATATGTACTGACCAATCTGCCTCTTTATACACGCATACATACCTAGTACATGTCTGTACACACATACCTAACCATGCACGTTTGTGTACATGCCCGGTACATGTTTGTGCATGTTTGTACATGTATCTCAGGCAGTCATGAATTGACACACCAGAACACAGACCACTTTAGACAGGTTTATGGGCAGGGCCACACCTGGACCTTCCACACCACATTATCAAGGAGATGTTTCCGTGCTGGGTTGAGGAACACTTTCTCAAGGACCACAGCAGGAGTTCTAACTGAGGAGAGCAAAAAAAGTCTTCAGAGATGTTAAAATGCAAACAGCCCTCCTTGATCTTAGAGAACTGATGAAATACAGTTGGTGTGATTCATAGGAAGAAGATGTCTATGTTCAGGTACACTGTCCACCACAGGCCTCCACAAAGCTTTCCCTCAGGTGTCCTTGGAAAGGCAAGCAGAATGGTCCTGATGGGGACCCCGCACAGTGAATCAGGTTCAGATCCAAACTTGCTGGTTATTCTGTGAGCTGCCACCTCTCTATCTGCATAGCAGAGGTCGGGCAATGGGGCATTAGGATCTGATGCCACTCAATGAGCCAGTGCAGGAAGAGTGATTCAGAAGGTGCTAGATCACAGCAAACATGGTCATTACCATTACTATTACAGACATGTTCACTGATAAGGTACACTGGCTCTGGATGAGGGTATCCAAACTGTGGCCTCCGGATATGAAGGGGCCTTGGAGTCAGATCTGGCTTTTCACAAACTCTGAGTTTCTTCTTTCAGATTCAGCAGGCAAAATTCTATGAAAACATCATGAAAATCCTCCGGCCCAAACCAGACTACTTTGCTGTTGGATACTATGGCCAGGGATTTCCCTCCTTTCTGCGGGTGAGTTTGCTGGGGATCAGAAAGGCTCTGGGCCTTGGCTTAGGCCATCCATGATGTGAGGCGATTTTATGCATGCTTCCGTGTACTTTCATCAGCAACACCTATCTGTACAATCTAAGTTGCCATCATAACCTGTCCCCTGCTTGTGACAACTAATATCTCCATAGACTGACAGTGTCACATAAGAGTCAGTCCCGGTTAAAAAGGTCTGATGAAAAAGAGATGATATCCTAGAAGAGTCAAGCTTGTGTTTCTGTAGGAATGAAGCCAGAAAACAGGTGCTAGAGGACTAGATGTTCGTCCTTTCCACTCCCCGGTGCTAAGAGTGCATGTCTTGCATACACCCCACACAAATTTAGTCTCTCTCATTACATGATCTCCATGATCCAGACAGTGTCTCAGCAGTGCCTCATCCTCAGGCTGCTGACCTGTGGCTAAGAAGCACTGCATTTGGCCCCAGGACCCCCTGAGCACTGATGTATTAACTAGTTAACAAATTAGTTGATTTAATTAGTTAAATGACAGATTAATTAATTTGTTAATTCGTTTATAAATTAGATAAAAGCAGGAAGGAAGTGTCATTATTCTGAGAAAGGGATGGTGGGCGCAACACAGAGAGAGCTGAGGGAAGAAATGTTCTGTAGATACAAGCTTGAGGAAGGCTTCTCAGTATCTGTGATCTTCCATCTCTTTTGAGTATTTTTATGAAAGAATCGATGTGCCCAGCTAAAAGTTCAGTGGGTTGAGTTCCCACTTTCCCTGTAGGGAAATGAAGGTTAAAGAGCTCTGTGTGGTGTTCCCTTCTCCTTGCTCAAAGGATCTGGTTCTTCATACCCAAACCCTGGAGCCTCTCATGGGTATCATTTCTCTTCAGAACAAAGTATTCATCTACCGAGGGAAGGAGTATGAGCGAAGAGAAGATTTCCAGATGCAGCTGCTGAGCCAATTTCCCAATGCTGAGAAGATGAACACAACCTCTGCTCCTGGGGATGAGGTGAAGAATGCCCCAGGCCAGTGTATCCTTGGAGAAGGCCTAGCCCAGGGCCAAGCATGTGTACCCTGGCAGCCCCATCTGAGCATGCAAAGATTCTTCCAGAAGTCTTGCACTGTTCCAACTTTAGCATCCAGGGCAGGACTCAAAGATCCCACCTTGGGAAATTCTGAGTGTTGCCTTTATTGAATGATACACTCACTCACTCATTCATCTCTGTAGCATGACTCAGTGTCACTTGCTCTAAGACTATCCAGAAATACTGGAGATTAAACTCACTTGTGATATGGTCCTGCCTCAGGATACCTGTAGTCTTGCTGACCAGAGAGACAGAGAGCAGTTAATTATACCTCTACGCTATTTATTATAATGGGATCAATGGCAAGAGGAAGCCATGTACTGGTGGCTAGGAGCAGGAAATGTATTCTGAGGAAGGTGGGTCAGCTGCCACAGGTTAGCAGGAGTTGGCAGGGTGCCATAGAAGGAAGGACAAAAAGAGCATCGTGGACAAAGGCCTTGATTAGGAAGGATTTTGGCAGGTTCCAAGAACTTTGATCTTGTAATAAAATCAACCCTTTGTTCAAGCCCTGTCGCCTACCTGCCTTCCCTGCCTAGTGTCATTGTCTTCCACTCTGCCTTCCCTTCTATACCTTTCAACCCTGCTGATCTTTCTTCTGGGCATTGACCTATTCTGCTCCTTCGGATCTCCTCTGCTCTCTCTGAGAACATCCCAGAGCATCCATCTCTGAGTCATCCCCACCCAAAGAGTCTGTCCCCAGCCGCTTTACCTGAAATGGCCCCTTCTAAACTCTTCACATCTTTAATAGAACTGGCCCTATTATCTTTCTTAGTGAGTCCAGCTCAATCTGCCCATATGCAGCAGTCATTCTCTCTCTCATGCCCACACAAAACCAACTGTCAGAGAATACTTGCTAGTTTATAGAAAGGCAAAGGAAGCATGAGCGCTAGGAAAAAGAAGAAAAGAGGTGGTGCTAGATCCACCAAGAAAGGAAGGGGGTACAGGGGCAGGACATTCCTGAAGGCATAAGAGGCCAGCAGGAAGGAGTGGCTTGAGATAGTGCAGGGGAGAGGCTGAAATCAGTCTTGAGTGTTTAGTCCAGCAGTGGGTTTTGAGGACTGGAGCTGATGTGAGCCAGCTGGTGGGTACAGATAAAACCCAGGTAAGATACATAGCTTAACCAAGGTATATTGATCCAGACTGGCTCCCCATTCTGCACCTTTTAGCACAAATTAAGTTACAGCCTTTAACATGGACTTGACAGGTTGCATGGCTGGTCTGCTAAGTCTGCCAAACCTTAATCCAAATATTTTCCCCCGGGTGATAAATATTCATCTATAACCTTTTCATTATGCCTGCCTGCCCTTCATGCCTACTCTGCCATGATTATTTGCAGGAGGAAATACAACTGGTGGAGGGGCTGGCTGGTTATTAATGTGAGTTTGGTTACAGGCGAGACATGGATTAGGACTAAGGTGCTGTTGAATGGGCACACTCATGTTGAGCAGTTCTGTAGCCTAATTTCCAGACTGGGAGGAGGCATGTGGGCCCCTGGGCCAATGATTCAGTCCATGGTGAGTCCAGTCACTCACTTGACCCATGGGAGTAATTGGCGATCTCCAAGGCCACATTGGGACATGTTTGCATTCTCTTCATGTGCCAGGGCATTTTTCCAAGATCAGTAGACATGACCTAAAATTTCTCTGATCAGGAGTTGGCAAATGGGCCTGAGAAGGACCAGCTAGGCAATGCTTTTTGGTCTTTATGGGTTGACTGGCTTCATTCACAGCTCTGTGGCTCTGCTGTGGTCAGAGATCAGTGGTCTGAATCAGGCCCAGTGAACAGAAATGCTGTGTGCCCACCTTTGATTCTACTTGGAGCTTGAGTTTCAAGGATTTTCACATTCACAAAACACTCTTATTTATGTTGACCACATAAAAATAGAATCCTGTTCTTAGCCACAGACCCTCAAGAATGGAGTGATAGCCAGGTTTGAGCCATGGACATAGTTGACTTCTGTCCTAGACTGAGAGAAACAGCTCAAAAATCTGGATTTGACTCAGGTCTCTCAGTTGTTGACTTTTTTTTATAGCTGAGGAAAAAAATGGTTTTCTGGAATATGGCAAAATTCTCCCAGAGAGGTGTATTCATTTGTATAAAATCTCATATTGATCAGGGGAGTCTTCCCTGACGTAAAATAGTGACTAGGCAGAGTGTTTATTGTGGGAGCTCTGGCAACTAACTTGAGATCTGGTATTGACAATTTCCTGCTTGGCTCTGTGAGAGCGTGTGCAGTCTGCTGCATATGAGGTGCGGAAACAACAACAGGAAGCTGGGGATCTAAGTCCTGAGTGGGGAATCACAGCAGGGAAGGACACTTGACCGGGAAATAAGTTATTGGGATCTGTTGTTTGAAGTACACTTAAGCAACTCACCTGGGATTATCTGAATACCATAAAAAAAAGGGGGTGAGTAAATACCAGAAAAAGGAGAAGGAATTTCATCCAGGATTCCTCACTGGCTGAAAGGTCAGGCCATGGAAAAGAGTTTGGGAAAGTTCAATGATTGACAGTTAAAGGAGAAAGGTGGTAAAGAAAAGCGGGGTTGAAAAGTGTGACAGTGAGATCATATCCTCACCTGACTGTCAGCTCAGTGGAACCCAAAGAATGGGAGGGGTATGACAGAGATCTGGTCACACATGCTGGTCCTGTCTCTGGTGCCCAAGGCAGGCATCTCAGATTGGTCATGAAACTCTTTTCCCGGTGCCTGAACACAGCCATCTAGCCCTGTCAGCTGCTCTCAGATTACAGGGATCGAGTGCGGGGCTAGAGAGAGTAAGCTAAGTGCACCCACACAGGAAGGCTTGTTCTATCTTCGGAACTGCCTGCTCCCATGAGCACCACCAAGAGTGACCCACAAGTATCTAGCTGGGAGTAGCCCCTGAGAACTGCCAGGTTCCCTGAACCATAGAATAGCTAGTTGGATTCTCACACACTAAAACAGGTCTTCTCAAGCTGTACCAGCCCAATGACTTCAGGGTCTTCACAGAAACAACTCTGGTCCCCTTGGCCCAGGAGTCCCTTCTCAGGAAGCTCCAGTGCTCCTGGGCAGAGTCAGCCAGTGTCCCAAGACACACAGCTGTGGATTCATAAACCAGATACAAACCCACTCTGTTCTCACCAGCCATATCACTGCCATAAACTTGTATTTCTTCTTCTATTGACCTTGATGTCTTTGACATGGTCTAAGGCAGTGCTTCTCAATTATTTTCTGTCAGGCCCCCTAGGAAGAAGAAAACATTTTGCATGCCCCCACGTGACTCTAAATAGTATCTTTACTTAAAAAAAAACTTTAACCTGCAAAACAAAAATATATAAAATAATTTGAGCTGACTTTTTTTAATCATAGGTGATGTCTGGGTGAATGGCTACAATGAGCGCGTTTTGCAATGCATAGCTTTTCCAAGCGGGGTTTGAAGCAGAACACAGCAACTCTCAGCTCCAGAAACATGCAGAGACATAAACACAGGGCTTAGCTTGTTATGACAGTGTTTGCTGAGGCCAAACGCTCCCCCCTTTATGGAGCCGCGTGACCCCCTGCGAGACATGTCCCACTATTTGAGAAGCACTGGTCTCGGGGCACTGTGCGTTAATAACACTGCTCGGTGAGATGAAAAGAGACAGGTGGAGAGGTGCACTAATTGATGGGGTGCTAATACTTGGGGGGGGGTTCTGGCTAGTGATGATACAGCAGTGAGGATGCTGAAATATCACTCACCCCTGTTAGCAGAGCGGTGCGGGGAGGAGGACAGGTGGCTTGGATAAGGACGTCAGCGACTACTCACTGGTTACCAGCATCCGAAGGTGGTTATTCAATAAGTGTTGTTTTGTGGAAGGCTGTGCCTGGATACAGTCCCTCGCTGAGTGATGTTCTGACCCCTTGACCACAACGATCCCAGATATACAGTGTTTCACTGTCCAGCCGGTCTTGGACGAGCACCCCAGGTTCAAGAATAAGCCAGTGCCGGACCAAATTCTCAAGTAAGATTCCGGGTTCACAAAGGAGAGGAGAACATTGAACTGCAGCAGCATGGGTGCCAGCCCCCCATGGCTCCAAGGAGAAGAGCCAGTCTCGACTGAGTCAGCCTCCTGGGTTCTATTCCCAAAGGGCTGAAGTCAGATTCACCAGCAGGGATCGAGTATTTCTCAACTGGTAACCCCAAGAATGCTCAGTGGGCCTGGAGACCCTGTCAGGCTGGTGGGTCCCAGAGATTTAGGGCAGAGAGCAGAGACACATAAATGGATGGGTAGAGACGGCAATGCTCATGCTGACTGTGTTTCCCCAGAGGGTTAACTTTTAGCTCTAGTCAGGCTGTCCACTGCATACAGAGGCTTCAGAGGAAACCGTGTGACAGCAGATGACAGTATCCTCAATACCAGCTTTACTCAGTGAGGAGGGAGGCCACAAAGCAGTAACTGGTTTCTCCTACTTGCCACATACTTTGTGTTGCCTCCCAGTGTGGGTCCCACTCAGCTAGGCTACCCTAACCGGAGATGGTGAGCTCTAAGATATTTAGGAAGACTGATGAGGAGGGTAGTGACCTCTAAAGAACCCCTTAGAAGATCGTTCTGGGACATGAGGTAAGGACTAGTGTGTCCAAATCCTTCCAGAGGTCACCAGAGCTGGTAGCCTGGGGTCTACTCTGCACATTTGTGTAGTAGTTTATATCAGTAGTTCATTGTATACCTGAAGCCAGAGGGGTACCTGCCTTCCAGTCACCTGCAAGGTTAAAAGTCTGATTGTAACAGCCATGGAGACAACTCTGGCCAGCACAGGTCGGGTCCCAGGAGCCTCTACTGTTTCCTATCTTTCAGCTTTTACAAATCTAACTACGTGCATAAGTTTCATTACTCCCGGCCTGTGCGCAAGGGTGCTGTGGACCCCGAGAATGAATTTGCTGTGAGTATATCCTCTTTTCTCCATCTTCCTTCCTGGCTAGCTTTGTCATCCAAAGCAGACTAAGAGGAATCGGACTGGAGCCAAGGTGGCAGCACTGTCCCTTCTCCTCCCAAGGATGGGTTGTTCTCTCCTGTCGTGAGCATTTGTCTCAGATCTGTCTTTCAATGATGCTGCAGGGAAAGACACTTAAGTATTTCCAGTAGACGCCTGACTGAGAGAGCGTGTTGGTAAAGCCACGCCCAGAAGGACCTGTCAGAAGCTGTGACATTCCAGTCACTGTGTGTCTCCTTTTAGACTTGTCCTCTCTTCCTGGGGGTCAAGGCTGATTCGAGCTTTCTCTCAGCACTATCATGGAGCATAGTACCTCAGAGATAACAGTGACACCTACTGGGTATTACCAGGGTGCTGTTGGCACCATCCAACTGGTAGTAGAGACCTCAGGTGCCATTGGCTACACTTTCTATTCTCTTAGAGAAGGGAGAGTTCTAGAGAAGTTTTCCTCTGGGAAAGGGGAAATAAGCAGATAATTTAGAGACGATGTGGTTCTTCAGATTGGGGAAATCATTATCCCCTTAAGAATCAAGTAAAGGGGGTGTGGGGCAGCAGCGAAAGCTGTAAGGCCTCTGCCTTGCCTGTGCTAGCCTAGTACGGACCATGGTTCGATTCCCCAGTGTCCCATATGGTCCCCCAAGCCAGAAGCAAGCACATAGCCAAGAATAGTCCCTGAGTGTCACCAAGTGTGCCCCCCCAAAAAAACAAAAAACAAACAAAAAAATAATCAAGTAAAGGTCTGGAGCAATAACACAGCAATAGCACAGTGGTAGGCATTTGCCTTGCATGCAGCAGGCCCAGGACAACGGTGGTTCAAATCCT
>PVKC010020424.1:0-18652 GCA_004027635.1 Crocidura indochinensis
GCATGAAAGGCAAATGCCTTACCTCCATGCTATCTCCCAGGCCCCTACATTTATTTTCTTAGGGAGGGCTACTAAGAACTTTCAAACTGAAACCTGCCTTAATCAGTCATTTCTGGCCACTCTAATCCTGCTCCGCCTTTTTAAATTTACTCCTTAGAGCACTTAATCATCCATGAGTATACTATATATGTGCTTATTTTTCAAGTTTATTGTTTTTGATCTCAACCCAGTTAGAATGTATGCTTCCTATTTTTCAAATGGGGTGTGAGCCAGGGAGCTACTTTTATTTTATCAACTACATCACCCCTCATTTCTGTTTCATTGGGTGCTTAGACTGTTTCTTGAAGAGCTTAGACTCAAGTCTATGACCTCTATTTTATACCCCATCTGTATCACTTGTTAGAGTTTTATAGCACATCTTTAACTGGTAAGGATTGTAACTCAGAACCCATGCTATCCTGTTAATTTTGTTCACAATGAACTCAGTTAGTCTTAATGTTTTACTTCCTTTGTCAGGAGCCTACAAGAATAGCCCAAGGCTGCTTTGTTGACATTATAGGTTGGACTTTGAATACTCATAGTTATGGCTTATTGTAGCAAAAGCCCATAGTCAAAAATGGATAAGGGGCAAAGCCTCTAGGAGAAGCCAAACACAAATTTCTAGAAATACAGTAGAGTTGATTGGAATATGGAATTGTTCCAATGGCAATGGGAATTTGTTAGGAGTTATTAGGAGTTAAGGGTTATTAGGATTTTTTATTAGGACTTAATCATGTGGACACAGAGAAATATGCATGACTGAACTCAGCTTCTCAGAATTCAGACCCTCCAGTGATCAACCCTCCCTTCTGCTTCAAGTGAAAATAGGCATTCACCATTAAATCACATTGTCATGATAAAATTGTCTGGCTAGAGCAGTGTAGCATTGGCTCAAGGCCTCAAGCATATACAAACTCATAGCAAGAAGATTATTCCAAGGATGCAGAATTCCTGGCAGTTTACTTGCTATCCAATCCTAAAGATTAGACTTTCTGTGAACTGTACAGGATTTGAACAATCCAGTTCAACAGACTTAACCTTTCCCTGTCCATTGTTTTGGATTTTAGGATCATCAAGTTTCACAAAAAAGAATACAAAGAAAGAGAAAGAAAAAATTGTTGACATTTTTATATTGAAGGCATTGACTGATCTGGTGGAAAAATACCTTCCTTATTATAATGATTTTCATAGTAAGTCTGATATATTTCTTAATCATATTGACTTTTGAATTAAGGTAACATTGATTTCAAGACTATATATTTTAAAGTATAAGAACACACCCTTTCACAATATCTTGTGAGCCTAGCCTATACTAATTATCAGTATCTCTCCTCCACCACCTTCAGACCATTTTACATCTATGTCTCACCCACCCATTGACCCCTTCCTCTTGGAGTCTTGGTTCAGTGACCACACTTTAACGGTTTGTTTTCATTTGCATTGTCTGGTTCCTTGCTTTGTTTCTATTTACATATGAATGAACTCATTAGGTATTTGTCCTTCTACTGACTAATTTTGCTTCTCATGGTCCCTTTCAGGTTCACCCATGTTGTCACCAAGAGCAAGATTTTATGTTTTGTGGTAGTGTGTTTCTCCATTTATAAAGATTTATCTCCTTTTATGGACTTCAAAATATTTTATAGTCTTTTAAAAAGTGTCTTGACAATTTTTTTTTGGTTCTTCTAAGTGCTTTTTATGAATCTGATTCTTTTGTACTTGTTCTCTTGGGCATGCTTCTCTGCTAAGGAACTCTGTGAAAACCTTGGAGCACTCAGTTCACTGAGGGTTTAATTAATCATCCCAGCAAAGTCTCTTTTTCCATTAAGACATTCTTTACAAATAGCGTTAGAGATAGACCTCTTGGGTGGAAGGGAGGTAATATTTTTGAAACTTTTATTGGTGATGTCAATCACATGCCAATAGGCAGATTCCTTTTCCCTCTCTTCCTCGTTTTTGTACTCATTCTTTGTCTTCTTCCTGCTCATTGGCTTAACTATGATCTGTGATATTAAGCAAAACAATGATAGTGTTTGCTCCTACTTTA
The DNA here is from genome assembly GCA_004027635.1 of Crocidura indochinensis. Lineage (NCBI taxonomy): Eukaryota > Metazoa > Chordata > Mammalia > Eulipotyphla > Soricidae > Crocidura > Crocidura indochinensis. The sequence continues at coordinate 2,084 of PVKC010020424.1, forward strand.
TTTTATTTTTTTACTTGACTTAAAAATATGTATCAAAGAGTTGATAGATGACTATAATACATTTCTTTCCAGGTAAATGAGAGCAAAGTTAACTTAAAAAAGAATAGAAAGAAAAAATAAAAAGAAAAAGGAAGAGAAGAAAGAAAATTAAAAAAAAAGTACAACTAATTTGTGAAAATTATTATGTCTCCAATGAAGTCATTAGTACAATGGCAGAAGATTTACTAAGCTCTTATTTTTGGTTGTTCAATTGGTGTGTTCCTATAGGGATGAAAGCATCAAAAAAGTGAAGTTGTCCAAGAACTCAAAGCACTATTACTGATATTGTGGCTTTTGTGGGGCATGTTTTCAGCTGCCAGGTCTCCTAGAAAAAGGATTTTTATCTAATCTCTTTAGGATTGGATAGCAAACTGCCAAAAAATTCTGTATTCTTGGAATAATCTTCCAGCTATGAGTTTGTGTATGTTTGAGGCCTTGAACCATACTACACAATGCTTGCACTAGCTCCAAAAAAGCCCTGGTGATATTAGCTCAAATACCAGCATACCTGAAGTTTGGTCAGATTGATGTCCTTGAAGAGTGGTAGAGTCATAGGCCATAGATCTTGGGTCATAGGCAAAGCAGTGACTATGGGTGATAAATGCAACAGACATGATTTCTGCAAAGTGGGGCTTGACCCCATTCTCTCCTCCAGAATTATCAGTTTTCTGCTGCATGGCTGGTATACCAATGAATTTTTAAAACCTTGTTTTACATATCTTTTGAGAAAACAGTGAGCTTATGCCTGCTTCCTTCTACTTCAATATGGTATTATATATACATTTATATTTAATAGTATATTTTATAAACATTATTACATTATACTTAATAATATGATTATATATTATTATGCAATTGGAATATAATTTATTTATATTAATAGCATTTATAGTATTACATATAGATATATTTAAACATACTTAATCTATTAAGTAAGCTCTATAAGGCTATAAATATTTTTTTATTACTGGTTCATACATAATGAATTATAAATCAAACATTGGATTTTGCCATTTAATTTCCTTTGAGCTGTTGCAGGTTCTTATAATTAGAAGTGTAACATAGCAGGTATCAATTGCTGACTATCAAATTATTTCAAAGCAGGTAGCCTTGAACAAGAGTCATATACTTTCTCACTGTTGCAGTTTGGCCTGGGTTAGCTAATATGGTTTGGAGACACTCATACCATTTGGCTGCTCTATGGGCCCATTATGGCTCAAAGTTCCCTCACTTCCATTTCTGGACATTCACAAAAGCTTTCAGTCAAGGTATCTCTGTTTTCAGTGACCCTCACCAGAATGGCAGTCCAGGCTTTTTGCATTATGGCAGTAGGAGCTACAAGACAGTCAGTCTTATTGAATCTGCTGTGTCATTTTTATTGCTATCCTATTAACCCAAGCAAGTCTCAGGAGCCTCCTGAGCCAGTGTGGGAGGCACCACATGCAAGTTTGCATTCCAGGAGGCAGAAAGTACTGTGGGCATCACAACAGCAATATACCACATGCAGCCTTTAGTTTCAGGCTGTTGTCAAATTCCACATGGCCCTACACATTGGTGGGGTCCACATTTCCCCCATGTGAATGTGATTCCACATTTCCCCATGTGGGAGATCTCTAGTGACTGCCTCCCAGATGGCTCATGGTTATGGAGACCAGGATAACTTGGCTGCTAAGTAGAAGAATGTTGCATAACATTTATTAACTCACTGTATTTGGCTAAGCAACAGGGAAAACCCTTAGATACTTAATATCCTCCCCACATAATCAGTCCCCTCTTCCAGACACATGCTGTTCAGTTTCAGCACTGCCAGTAATGATGACTTGCTCCAAGGACAGAGCTTTATGGAACCCTTGTCCTGGCAATTCTTTTCCTCATATATTTTTCATCTCATCCTCCACCCAACAAAGAGGCAAACACTCTCGTGAATGGTTTCCACACTAAACTGCATAGCCATTTTGAAATCAACCAGACCTCTCTTTGCAACCTTCAGTTCTGCCCTTTTAAGTTTTAATATTCTTATTAGAGAGAAAGGTTATAAAGTGGGGTGCTTAAACATCCTTCACTCTCAAGTATGGTTAGGTTTATGTGCTACTCCGGAAGCCCCGGTACTTCAATGATGAACAGAAGAGAGGACACTTATGAGCAACTGTGGAGTTGTTAAAATGACGGATGGAGAAATATGGGGTGCTGTTTCAGCCTCCGGTCAGGTCACTGAGGAGAAAGAAAGGAGTAATTAAGATGGTTGGGTAATGCTTCTTGTGGAGAGGAAGCCTCTGCAGGATGTAAGCAAGTCAGCGGGGGTGGGGTCAGGAAAAGGAATGAGGTGATTTGGAGATGGCTCATTAACATGATAATGAAGGAGGGGGTGACACACTAGACATCAACAGAAGGAGGAAGGGGTCAAGCATTGCCAGGGAAAAGGTGACTGCATTGAGGAAGTAATTTGCAATTCTTATGCTTGGAGAACGAGGGAGAATGAGAGTCTGAGATCCTCTTTTCTCGCTCCCCGTCTTGACTTATGACATTTTCTTTATCACAGTTTGAATTGAGGAGGGAAAATGAATGTCAACTCAATACTGATTCTTTCTCAAGTTAACCTTTGACTAGTGGTTCCAGCTGGAATTGGTTTTTGCTTTGCCAATGTTTCAAGTAAAGCCGACTCTTCCCAGAGGAATAAGGATGTTGTCTTCTCTTCTTCCTTGACTCTTTCTAGAGGAGTAAGGATGCTGACTTCTCTTCTTGTTCCGTATTTCTCCTTTCAATGATTGAGCCAAAATTGAAACTTCATCATGAACAACTTTCTAACTGTGGATTGCATCTCACGGTGATTCAATGAAATAATATTTTTTCTTAAAAATGGAAAAAATCATAATACTATAAAATGAAATGTTAAAACACTCATGCAAAAATAGTTTGAGAATGTATGTTTGTGAATATAAATACTTAATAACAATTTATTAAGAGGGCAGAGAAAAAATAAAAGAGATACAGGAAGCTAGGTTGATCAACGATGGGCTTAACCTCTGTCAGCCCTAGCATTCATCACCATTGGATTTTCCAACCTCTTATATCTTGCTGAACTTGAAGCCAGGGCAAGGAGCAACCCTATCTCCTGGTGTATTAACTAGTGAGTGGCATTGCCGAAACAATGGCTTCCAATTGACGGAATCCAATTGAGTATTGGTTTTAGAATCAGCTGGGATATATTGTTAAGCATGTGTCTCTAGGCCCCATCCTACACCTTTGGAAACATCCTATTGGAGATTCAGATCTTTCAGGATTATTCCTTTTGTCTATTTCAGTTGAACCCCATAACTCTGACCATACCCTTTCACTGGGCTTTCTTTCATCTCCTTTCTTTCTTTTTTCAGATCCACTAGATCCCAAAGCAGAGTAGAGTCACTGTAAGGAATAATTCTCAAAGCTGAATCTTCTCCTATGCTCTGACTTTTCCCTTTCTGTCTCTACAATCACTTTCTTGGACTCTTCCATAGTTGTGCAAGAGAACAAAGGTATAACTATCATTTCCTTACTGTATGGGGAGGCAAGATTGGGGGACCTGGGGAGCTGTTATCCCTGTGGAACAGATCACTATCTTACCTGGGTAAGGAAATCAGGGCCATGGTACTCAAAGGAACAGCTTAATAGCACTTTACACAGTGGCTTTATCTGAAAACTCTGTACTAAGGGTGACCCTCCTATATGCTCTTCTTTCCTAGAGGACTTGCTGTCCTTTGGAAAAATAGAGATGCTTCTTGGTATATTCTGAACTAACAAGTTCTTTTTTTTTTTGGTTTTTGGGCCACACCCGGCGGTGCTCAGGGGTTACTCCTGGCTGTCTGCTCAGAAATAGCTCCTGGCAGGCACGGGGGACCATATGGGACACTGGGATTCAAACCAACCACCTTTGGTCCTGGATCGGCTGCTTGTAAGGCAAACACCGCTGTGCTATCTCTCTGGGCCCTAACAAGTTCTATATATTTACAATTCCCTCTCTGAATGAGTTTATGAATATATCTATGTATTTATCTATTAGAGAGGTTTGAAGGATTTGGTTCCTGGGATTGTGAGGATTCGCAGGAATCCAATCTATAGGAAATTTAGGTAAAAGTTCATGTTGTAATTTAAAGTCTAAAGCTGAGAAAGTAGGTAGAATGTTTATGTAGTTTGGAGGTAGAATTTCTTCTCTGAGAAATCAGAGTTTTTGCTTTTCCTCAATCAACTGAGTGGATTCATCAATAAGCATGATGGAGGATAGTATACTTTACTCAAAATGATTTCAATTTTAATCCCATTTAAAACATACCTCTACCTCAAGATATGCTTAACAAAACAAACGCAAAGGCATAATCAAGCCAAGTTCATATAGGAGCTGGAGTGATGTACAATGAATGCCTTGCACATGGACAACCAGGGTTTGATCCCTACCTAGCACTGCTACATATAATTTTTGAATGCAAAGTCAGGAGTAATACCTGAGTACCTCAGGATGTGGCCCAAACCCCAACCCCCCTATAAAAAGTCAAGTTCATACAGAAAATTAACCAATTCAGCTTTATCATTATTTTTCCCCATTACTTCTCTTGATAGAATAGAAAATGGTTAGATGGATAGGAAAAAGCTTAAAATGAACCCAAGATTGAAAACAATCTGTATGCACAAATGCAGGTTGGAGTAGAAGAAGAGTAACTAGAAGGCGTTTCTTTGGGGGAAACAGTATTGTTGAGAGCTGGTATCTGCAGAATAGCCTCATTCTGGCGCAAAGTGAGTAGTGTTGATTTTCCTTTGGTGTCCCTTGGTGAGTCAAGCACTCTTAAATGGGAAAACAAACAGGTTGGCTGACCATTTGGAGGATCAAAAACTCTTGGGCCTGATATCTATATGAACTTAGGGCTTTAGGGTGAGCGATTGAGTTTTCTGAAAATGAAAACTTTTCTAAATGTTTCTGGGAATTCAATGAAGGTATATCTCTTTGTGGTGCATTGCACAGAATTGCACTTAAAATTTTCCTGCTCATCCAATTAAATACTTTGGTGGAAGGTGACAGGTAGAAGCAGATTTTAGAATTGCAGGAGGCATCCTGTGTTTTTTCTTCTTTAAATTGTGTCTTGTTGCATGAGTTGCAGATTTATATGCTAAAGGAATCAGACTTAAAAAATATCTTTTCTGGGGCCCGGGAGATAGCATGGAGGTAAGGCGTTTGCCTTTCATGCAAAAGGTCATCGGTTCGAATCCCGGTGCCCCATATGGTCCCCCGTGCCTGCCAGGAGCAATTTCTGAGCATGGAGCCAGGAGTAACCCCTGAGCACTGCTGAGTGTGACCCCCCCCAAAAAAATCTTTTCTATGTGAAAAGTGTCTTTTTTCTGTGATAGGTATCTTTTAAGGAAAAAGTTGTTTAAGGATTTTACAAAAATATAAATGTGTGGTTTCATGCTATGCCAGATAGAAAACATGTGTGGTACTGCTGTTTTAAAGCCTCTGGGGCTATTTAGGAGACCAGGACTTTTCATTTATCAGTAATCCCTTTTCTGCTGCCTGGCATTTCTTTGAACCTTATCTTTTTCTTTCTAATGCAATGGAATAAACAGAGTAAATAAGAATGAATGTCTTCTATAAAGCACTACCAAGCACTGTATACTGCTGTCACACAATTATCACAATGTAAAATGTAAAATATCTACTGTGATAGTGAGTCCCTCTATCATAGTTGAGAAAACTGAGGCTTCAAATAAATAAATAAATAAATAAATAAATAAATAAATAAATAACTTACTTGTCTTAGAACTCACCTATATGACATCATGTTTCTTTGGGTTGTGGTTCTGGGGTCTTACCAGGTGATGCTCAGGGCTTGCTCCAGAAACAAAAGGAAGGATCATGGACCAATCAATGCTCAGGGATCATTCTTGCTTAAGGGAGCCTATTGAAATGAGGTTGATCACAGACAGGGCAAGTGCCTTAATCCCTGTAGTATCTTCCTAGCCTCAATATCATGTTTTTAAAAACCTAATGCAGCATTCTGGTTTCATTAATATCAGCATTGCAAAAGTTAAGGCAAAGATTTGGTCTTGGTTGATCACAGCATTAGTTTAATATTCAGGGTCTGTGTTGGTCATAGTCTATTTTTTGGGGGGAGGGGGAGCCACACCTGGTGATACTCAGGGGTTACTCCTGGCTATGCACTCACTCAGAAATTGCTCCTGCCTAGGGGGACAATATGCGATGCTGGGGATCGAACCAGGTCTATCCTGGATCTGCTGCATGCAAGGCAAACACCCTGCTGCTAGGCTAGAGCTCTGGCCCAAGGTCATAGCCTATTTTTGTGATGATCTTGGGCTATCTGTTCAGTTCTGAGGATGTTCGTTGCATGCATTATTCTGTGGTTCTTGGTGAGTTGTCTCAGGGATGCTCCTCTGGCTTGCTCTAGCTTAAACATCATGCACAGAACAAGTTGTGAACCCAGATAACAAGATCAAGTTTGTCTAGTGTGCAAGAAAAGAGCCTGAAATGTTATGTCTGGGATTAAGTCCTCAGCTAATACACTTGCTAAGAAGCTCTTTCCTTTGGGAGATAAGTGCTAAAAACATGATGTTCTTTTCCCCTCCTTGCATTGCAGAAAATTTGGAAAGTACAAAGGTACAAAATAACATTTCCCATAGCTACATCATATAAACTATAGTTCACATCTTCAGGTTTTTGTCAGTACTGTTGGATCTGGCTGGTACCTCCTTGGGCAAACCAACCATGCATTTATTTATTTATTTATTTTGAGATAGTATTTTAATTTATTGTACTCGAGTTCTTTCCCACTTTACCTTTGCACTAATGACATTTTAAAAAATGTAATATAATTACTTTATTTAAGCACCATGGTTCCAAAATAGGTTCATGGTTGAAGTTTAGTTATAGAATGTATAACACTTGTCATCAATGTACATTTCCTGCTACCAATCTTCCTTTTCCCCACTGCTTGCCTACCTCTGGGACAGACATCTCTCTCTCTCTCTCTCTCTCTCTCTCTCTCTCTCTCTCTCTCTCTCTCTCTCTTTCTTTCTCTCTCTCTTTCTCCTTTTTTGACACAGTGCCAACTATGCATTTATTTCCCTTGTCGTGCTTTCAGACCCAGCAGTCTTCTCTTGCCAACTTGAACTCTGTCGAGGTGGGTGTCTTTACATCATACTAACAACACATACTCCAAGCCAGTATGTATTTTTGGTTGGGAAAATGTAGTACTATTTAACCATTTATTGTCTTCTGGTCTTTTTAAGCATAGTGTCATGACTTTTTTGTTTACCATAACAACCCAAACCTTTTCTCTTGGTATTAAAAAAAAATTGGCACCAGTGATGGGAATGCTGCATTGGTGTTCTTTATATGACTGAAACGCAACTACAACCATGTCTGTAATCAAGGTGCTTAAATAAAGATATTTTAAAAATAGAAGCAAAATTCCTTACTGTGTACCATAAATTAGCTATATTTGCATTTATATTGCTTCTAATTATTTAAAATTATGAAAATATTTATCTTTTTTTGGTATTTTTTTGGGCCACACCCAGTGACACTCAGGAGTTACCCCTGGCTATGAGCTCAGAAATTGCTCCTGGCTTGGGGGACCACATGGGATGCCAGGGGATCAATCTTCAGTCCGTCCTAAGTCAGCGCATGCAAGACAAATGCCCTACCACTGTGCCACTGCTCCATTCCTGCTCCTGAACATATTTATCTTTTAAAGTTCTGGGTAGACATAGGATGGGGAATGGAATATAATTTTTTTCTTCCTTGTGAGTCAGATTGTGTTTGTCCTTAAATAAAAAACTTAGTCAATGCTCTGAGTTTCTGTTTCTTTCCTCCTTTCTTCCCTAATCGCTCTTGAGTACCTACTACTAGTGACTTGCCTCTTGTTGGGTGTTCTTGGTACACACATAGTGCTAGGCTTATAGAAAATATTCAAAATGGTTCTTTTTGTTTTCTTATTTGAGCTGTACTTAGGGATGTTCAGGCTCTTCATTAAAGGTAGAGCGTATGAAGAGGATGGGAGAGATCATAAAACATGTTGGGTATAGAACATGGGTATAGAACAATGGTCAGGGCATAGAACCTGGGTTAACGTTGTGCAAGGCAAATGTCATATCTGCTATAATGTCTCTCCAGCTCTTCCCAATGATTCTTAATTGAGATCATACCTCATGCCTCATTGATGCATGTTAGAGAAGGAAGGATCAATTTTCAGCACTGCTTGTCCTTTTACCAAACCTAGGATGATATTTAGCTTATTACTAAAGGCATTCATAAAGACGATCTCTGTCTTTCACTATCTCAGTCTTGCCTCTTTGCATGGAAACTTTCAATAGATTTTCATTAGCTATACCTCCAAACCCAGCCCTCTCTTGCTCCCACCTGGCTCTTCACTCAGTCACTTTCATATTATATATATATTTTTCTCGAGTCTCTAAATGCAAATGCCTCTGTAAACAGAGACCATGTTTTGCTTCTGTTCCTGAGGATACCAGCTAGTCAGAGCCCAGGATATGCTGCCTGAAGAACTAGTGAAGAGGTTTTACGAAGAGGTACCCTTCTCTCCTTTCTGAAAGCCAGTTCCTATTATAATCTGTTTTCAGTTTTCAGATTTCTTTGAGAAATCTGAATATGAGAAATTAAGAATGAGGTCTAGGGGCTGGAGCAGTGGTAGGGCATTTGCCTTGCACATGGCTGACCACGGTTTGACCTCCTGGCATCCCATATGGTCCCCCACGCCAGGAGCAATGATTTCTGTGGGCATAGCCAAGGGTAATCCCTGAGTGTCACTGGGTGTGGCCCAAACTGAAAAAAAAATGAGGCATCTAGGACTAAAGGCTCCCTGTCAGGTTGCAGTCCAGCCAGCCTGGGAAGAAGGGGTTGATCCTTCCTTCTCTAAAATGGTATTGCAGTCCTGCTTATTAACCTTTCTGTTGTCTCCTCTTTCTTGGCAGGACTTTGTGATTTTTATGTGATTTAATTTAGTTTTTTCAATGACCCAGTGTATTACTTTATTTTATAGATAAAAGACCTAAGATTTGAGGGAACTGAATAACTTGTCTATGTTTAATCCATAAAAAAAGAAGTCTATAACTATTGAAAAGATAATACAATTTCCCCAACCCACATCAAAGAAAAGAAAAATGCTGCATTTGGGATTCTATAACTTATACTTGATCTATCCTGGATCTTTTCTGAACCCAAACTTCATTATTTTGAAAGGCAAATAAAATGTTCTTCTTACCCCAATGGATAGTTTGAAGAATACAACTTAGTATTATTTTAAATAATACTGCAGATGGATCCCCCAGTATCCCATATCTGCAAGTTAAGTAATCCATGTCCTCACTGCTCATGCTAGAAAGGAGAACCACCAGGATGAGACTAAGTGGCAAATAATACCCTGTCCATTCTTCTAGACATAGTGGTAAGAAAGGTAGCTGTAGACGGAAACTTTGTTCTCGATTGGGAAGTGATTGGGGCTAATAGAAGACACCCTTTCTGAATTGAATGAGAAATACATGAATAATGCTTATGCCAAAATTCAAGTGTTTATGAATATAATGAAGGGAAGGAGATGGACCTACAACCACTAATTATTGGTTTCTTAAACTTGGGGCAAATCTGTCTGTTTTTTTTTTTTTTAATCCCTCTTCATCTGCCCTTTATCATGATGTTTGGAGGTGGCCTTTGCATCTGGCTGTGGTGTTCACATCTATAGCTGTGAGGCTCGCTGGAGGATACACATCAGGTTGCAGTATTCACACTCTTGGATTTGGTGCTCACCGGGATCTATACTCCTTTTTTGGCGATGCTTGCACATGTGTTCACTAAAGGCATATGTTTATGGACATGGAATACTGATTTATGTTTTCAGTTGTGGTGCTCACAGGTATCTAAACCTTTTGTGCTGCTGACATCCTCCTTGCTGTGGTGCAATTAAAATTGTTGCAATGCTGGGTATGAAGACAGTGGAGTTGTCAGGATCATGCTTAGAGCATATGGTGACACTAGGGATTTGAACTTGTGAAGAAAGTATTATTATTACTATTTTTTTTTTTTTTTTGGTTTTTGGGCCACATCTGGTGACGCTCAGGGGTTATCCCTGTCTATGCGTTCAGAGTCGCTCCTGGCTTGGGGGACCATATGGGAAACTGGGGGATCGAACCCTGGTCCGTCCTAGGTTAGCGCCACCGCCCGGCCCAGTGAAGAAAGTATTCTAAGCCCCTGATATTCATCCAGACTCAGAGCAAAATTTCAAGCTTATTTACAACTAATAAAAAGATGGTTTCTTTTTCTTTTTCTTTTTTTTTTTTGGTTTTTGGGTCACACCCGGCAGTGCTCAGGGGTTACTCCTGGCTCCATGCTCAGAAATTGCTCCTGGCAGGCACGGGAGACCATATGGGGTACTGGGATTTGAACCGATGACCTTTTGCATGAAAGGCAAACGCCTTACCTCCATGCTATCTCCCGGGCCCCAAAAGATGGTTTCTTAAATGACTAAATCCAATAATAAATGTGACATATCTAGCACAATTTATAGTCAGATCAATTATTTATAAGCAAATCTGAAAAGCAATTTTGGGGGGGGGGAAGCAGTGTCTTCCAAATGGTCAGAGAGCACATGGAATGAATGCTTCTGGAAATTATTGATCATATATACAGGGGTTCAATGCAAGGGGCCTAGGAGGCAGGACTTCTTTGGCCCTGTGGTGCCAGGAATTACCTGGACTTCTGTTTATGACTGGCATCCAGGTCCACATTTAGCAGTGCTCATGTTCCCAGGGATAAAATTAAATTCAGCTGCATGCAAAGCATGCACTTAACACTTGCACTTTATTTTCAGGCTCCTGTATTTTCATTTTCAATGGAAATTGTTACTGTCTTTTTTTGGGGGGGGGAGGGTCACACCCGATAGTGCTCAGGGGTTACTCCTGGCTCCATGCTCAGAAATTGCTCCTGGCAGGCACGGGGGACCATATGGGGCACCGGGATTCGAATCAATGACCTTTTGCATGAAAGGCAAACGCCTTACCTCCATGCTATCTCCCAGGCCCCACTGTCTCTTTTTTTAATAGCATACATTTAGTAAGGGTGGGATGATAACAGAACTATACTTATAGTATTGTGTATGCAGGAGGAACCAGGAACTGAATGTAGGACCTTGCCAATATATGCTCTACCATTTCAGCTATCTCTTCATCTTCTTAATGGAGACTCTTAATGCATTGTTTCATAGAACATTCTGGAGCTTGTTAAGAAGCAGATACATAAACCATTTAAATGAAGACCAGAACTTCACTGATACCTTGGTGCTTTGAACCTTAAGATCAGTCTCACTGTACACTCTCCTGAATGGAGTATGAACCAAGTAGATTTTCACTGGGGACAGAATTCGGGCCAGGTGGGTCTACTATCATCATTGCACTTTGAAGTAACAAACCACTGTACTAACTGAATTTCCATGAAATTTTCTAAGTTCTCATTTCTAGTTAAATTAATTTATTGCCAAACCCAAGGAACTTTGCATTCCAGAAGTAGAATCTGTTAGCCTTCAGGCTCTTCTTATAAATCTCTCAATTATCTCTCTGCTTTTGTAAAGATGTAGAAACATTTATCCAAGCCCAGACTTTCTTAATATAGGCATGTTAAAATGTTCTGATGTTGGAGCAGGAGTGAGTGGTGACCCTGCATCCCTGGCTGTGCTGATTGAGTTCTCTCAGTCAAGGGTGGTGTCCTTGGCATCCTGGATGAGATTTCTGCCAAGATTACACAGAACATAACTGAGATCACAAGCCCTCCAAGTCCCCACATCAGGTTACACAATTCCCACTAGGACTTGTGAAGCCTATCCAAACCATGCACATGGTACCATGTGAAAATGAAGAGCATTAATCACAAGGGAAGGACATGGTTTCCATCATCCTGTCTGAACTGAATGCAATATTTATGGGGATCTGTTGCAACACAGAGAAGGGTAACTCACAGCACAAGCTTCTGGGGTAGGAGAAGATGCAGAACAAGAGCCAGCGTAAAGATCATGAGTGGGCATGACCAGATCATGCAGGATGGCATCATCCACATCTCTGCTGGATACAGGTGTGACCCAGAAATTGCTCCTCAAGTTCATTGTAACCTTGCATGGAAGGATGCTGGATTTAAAGCACTCAATGCTGGTTGAATAGTGTTTCTGGGTGGTGATGATTTTTTTCTGTTTTACAGGTGGGCTGTTTGGTGGGGGTGAAGTGGTATATGGATCGTTATTGTAATGATCATAGCAGATCAAATTGCCATGTTCCTTGACACTGTAATGACTCCAATGAATGAAAGGGCAGGAGACCAGTTGGTAGAGCAACTCCCCAGCTGATGCAAAATGACAAGGTACTGAGGTGAAACAGAGCCCCTTTAAGTAGAAAAGTAGTCGTCTACATAGTCCACAAAGCAAGCATGAAAGGCAAGAGGGATAAAGACCTGGCAATCTAAAGCCTGCTTGAATTAATATTAATTGGACCAGTTTGGTGCTAACTTCTGGACTCACCCCCAGGGTCCTCAGGGCTTTTCACTGAGAGCTGTGGGGAACCCTCAATCAAAGTCTCCTCTCCTCCTGTGAATGAACAGTTGGAAAAGAGTTCTACAGACCTCCACTGCTTTGTTAACTAGCCTGTCTCCTGGACCTCCTCCTTTTTTTGGTGGGGGGTGGGTCACACCCAGTAGCACTCAGGGGTTACTCCTGGCTCTATGCTCAGAAATCGCTCCTGGCAGGCTCCGGGGACCATATGGGGTGCTGGGATTTGAACTACTGTCCGTCTGCATGCAAGGCAAATGCCCTACCTTCATGCTATCTTTCCAGCTCTGAAGCTCCTTCTTAACTGGATCATACGCTCTTCATTCTTTAATTCTGATGCAATGGCATATCTGTACTGTCATGTGGACATTCCAAAATAAAATTCCATTGTAGTTATGTGCAATGGACTTGAGCTGTGAAGCAAAGTGAAATCTGCCTATGGAATGATGGCAGTTACCACATGAGACAGAACTTGAGAATCCTATATGGTGATGGGTATGAAGGATGTTGAAGTCCCACTTCCATGCTCCTTCTCTGATCCTGACAGATGAATGGAGAATACTTTCATCCTGTGACTTCTTGCATGATGAACAGCAGCCTTCATATTTCCCCCAATGCCTGGTACAGCAAATTCTTTAAGCAGGGTACATGTCTACTTCTCTGTGCTCTTCTTTATTTTTTTCCTGAGAAGTACTGAGCCTTCATTCCTGGAATTAACAGTCAGGGGTTGGGCATCTTTCTGTCTAATAACAATAATGACAATGTAATTTGGGCATCTAGTTGCTGCCTTTTCTTTTTTTGTTGTTTTTTTTTGGGGGGGTCACACCCAGCAGCGCACGCTCAGGGGTTACTCCTGGCTCTGCACTCAGAAATGGCTCCTGGCAGGCTTGGGGGACCATATGGGACACTGGGATTCAAACCACCATCCTTCTGTATGCAAGCCAAATGCCTTACCTCCATGCTATCTCTACGGCCCCTAATTGTTGCTTCTTTTGAACAAGATCTCTATGACTACTTTAATGAAATAAGAATGCTTAGTTATTGGCATTGTAATGAAGATCCAGAAGATACTGTTTGACTTTAATTTTTATGCCATGCCAAACAGTATGTGGCATAGAAGTCGCTACCCAACAAAAGTGAGCATACTTTTCCCCCTTTTACTTTTTAGGTTGTCTGTCACAAAAGGAGTGAACATATAGGCCAAGAAATTAGGAGCTGGAAACTGAATTTGTATGCAGCAGTTGCCTCTTTCCAGCCTCCTGACCTTGGGCAAAGTTATCTTGAGGGACAGCATGGAACATCCTTCAGGGTGTGAGCTCCACAAGACACTGTGTATTTTTAACCCAGCTCTCCAGTGGCAACCTGGGCAAACTCTTTAACCTCTCTGTCTCTTTATCCTTCTCTGTAAAATGAAGATAATAATGACTCCTGCCTCCCTGGGTTGTTATGGGGATTAGAAGAGATTAATACTTGTAAAATGCTTAGAGAGTACTATATAGGATTTTCTATTATTTTCTCATCTTCAAAACAAAATGGAAATAACATGAAAACATTTATAGATGTAAATAAGTGGAATAGCGTTTGAAAACACTTTGAAATCTATAAGGAATTATAGTCATGGGAGTCATTCTGTCATCATTTTTTTGTTTGCTTATTATTTGGAGCATGTCTCATGAGGCTCAGGTCTTACACCTGGCTCTGTGCTCAGTGATCACTCCTTGTGGGACTCATGGGAGCACATGAGGTGTTAAGGATTAAACCTATGGTTGGCCACATGCAAGTAAGCACCCTACCAACTGTATTATCTTTCCAAACTTTTGTCATCTCTTAACATTTTTTTTTTTTTTTGGTTTTTGGGCCACACCCGGTGACGCTCAGGGGTTACTCCTGGCTATTCGCTCAGAAGTCGCTCCTGGCAGGCACGGAGGACCATATGGGGAACCGGGGGATCGAACCGCGGTCCATCCTAGGTTAGCGCAGGCAAGGCAGGCACCTTACCTCCAGCGCCACTGCCCGGCCCCCAACCTTCTTAATAGTGTACCCTTTCTGCTCTTTTGGTAGAAATGACTATACTCCTTTGTAGTACACATAATTCTTTTATTGAATGATAACTCTTATAGGTATTTTTTATCAAGACAACCCAATCTGGTTGTACACTCCTTTTGTTAAAATAATTAAATCAATTGTCTCTCTCCCCTTTAGTATCTAGCCAGGGTAGTCAAGAAATGTTTGTGGAATGATATGGAACTTCTCAGAAAGCAGAGGTAGACCTGAAAGCCATTTGCCCACTGCTCTTGGTCTTTCTTTTTTATCTGTTAAGGAATGAAAGAATTGTTGTTCTGCTATCAAAAAAAAAAAATACATGACTGGAACTTGAGTGTATCATAATGAGTAAAATCAACCAGAATGGTCTCTCTTATATGTGGAATATATAAATTCATACTTAGTGGAACAACAAATGGTCAAAGGCAACAGATTCTAAGGGCTGATGTTTAGAATGGAGGTTACCAGTACTGTGAGACTTAGGAAGCAGGGTGGGAATGGTGTGGTGGTGGAAGAGAGACTGAGGAAGAGATCATAATAGTGGAGGCTCTGGTATTGGAATGTTGTCTGCTTTACCCAGTCATTAATAGTATCATAAAATTATAAAACATGAGAGCTAAAATAAAAATATTAAATTCCATTAATGTTCTCTGTGCTTATTTTTATTTTGAGTTAAATATGTAATTTAAAGTAGCTGTTTTTGTCTCAATATGGAATTGGCTTATTATTTTAAATAAATAAAATGAATTAAATAATGTTTTAGGGGCCCGGGAGATAGCATGGAGGTAAGGCATTTGCCTTTCATGCAAAAGGTCATCGGTTCAAATCCCGGTGCCCCATATGGTCCCCCGTGCCTGCCAGGAGCAATTTCTGAGCATGGAGCCAGGAGTAACTCCTGAGCACTGCCGGGTGTGACCCAACCCCCCCCCCAAATGTGTTAAAATAAAGAAGATATTCTTTGCTTTTCTTATTAGGAAAAATGAAAAGTAAACATAATTAAATCCCTAACATATTAGTCTGGATATGTTTATATTAATACAAAGTTACAAATTTGAACATACTTAGATACTTTGGAATATGATAAATTCTCATCTGGAAAAAGGCGAACTCAAGGAAACATTAAGCATATTTTCCCCAAAATTATCACCCATCTATAACAGTATTATTGATATTATTTAGAAAAATATCTCTGCTAATTATTCATTTAATTACCTAACAAGGTGCCTACTCCTTCACTATTTTGGTATAGAGATGTATATACTATATGTTATTTTATAATATGCTATAAATACTTAACCAATACAAGGCTGAATTTTTCCAAGTCAATAATATTTTGGAATAAATTTTCACTACTTGTATGTTATTTCATCAAGTATGTACACTATAAATTGTATGAGCAACTTGCTATTGTTGGGAAAGTGTTTAAGATTCTCAGCTTATTAGAAAGAGAGATGATAGAGAAACATCTAGCTAAATGAATGGGGAATTAGATCAGAGATGAATGCTGTGAAGGGGTTTATGTGGTATCATTAGAGGGTGACTGTTTGGTAGGAATGAGAATCACAAATGAATTGTGAGTCAAGGACGAGTGAGAATCAAATGGATAGAATGAACATCCAAGAACTGTAGAGATAGAAGGGAGAAGGGCCAAGTGAGACATGAGGGAATGTCAGGAGTCAAAACAACTTAAAAGAATAGTCCACTGTGGAAACAGAAGAGGACAGATAAGAAAAGAGACAAAGGGAGCCGGGCGGTGGCGCTGGAGGTAAGGTGCCTGCCTTACCTCGCTAGCCTTGGACGGACCTCGGTTCGATCTCCCGTGCCCCATATGGTCCCCCCAGGTGACTTCTGAGTGCATAGCCAGGAGTAACCCCTGAGCGTCACTGGGTGTGGCCCAAAAACC
>PVKC010020425.1:0-18634 GCA_004027635.1 Crocidura indochinensis
GAATATAAATGTATACAAATTCGATGTACTTATAAAAACTATACAATCAATAGAAATGCTTTCATTTTAAAATATTTTGTATAATTAAGTAATATATATTGTATTAGATTTAAAGTTTTTTTCTGATAGTAAATGTCAAATAATGTAAAGAAAATATAATAAGTTAATTATAGTCTTGTAATAAAGAGATTTTGTAAAAAAAAATGAAGTAATGAATCCTATTTGCCAGGATTTTATTGAGGATCTTTGCATCTGCATTCATCAGTGATATTGGTCTGTAATTTTCTTTTTTGTAGCATCTCTGTCTGGTTTAGGTATCAAGCATATGTTGGCTTCATAAAAGCTATTGGAAGTGTTTCCGTTTTTTCGATTTCATGAAAGAGTCTTGCCAGGATTGGTAGTAGTTCCTCTTGAGAGTTTTAAAAGAATTCATTAGTGAATCCATCTGGGCCTGGGCTATTGTGTTTGGGCAGACATTTGATTACCATTTTAATTTCATCAATAATTTTGGGGGTGTTTAGATATGTTACATCCTCTTCATTCAACCATGGAAGGTTATGAGTCCAATAATTTATCCATTTCTTCTATGTTCTCATTTTTAGTGGCATAGGGTTTCTCAAAGTAGTTTCTGATTACCCTTTGAATCTCTGTCATTTTAGTAGTGATCTCTCCTTTTTCCTTCCCAATATGAGTTATCAAGTTTCTCTCTCTCTCTTTGTTAGTTTTGCCTGTGGTCTATCAATATTGCTTATTTTTTCAAAGAACCAACTTCTGCTTTCATTGATCTTTCTGATTGTTTTTTGGGTTTCCATTTCATTGATTTCTGCTCTCAGCTTTGTTGTTTCTTTCTGCCTCCCTATTTTTGTGTCCTTTTGTTGAGCACTTTCTAGTTCTATGAGCTGCTTCATTAAGCTACTCAGGTAAGCCCCTTCTTCCTTCCTGATGTGTGCTTGCAAAGCTATAAATTTTCCTCTCAGTGCTGCTTTTGCTGTGTCCCATAAGTTCTGGTAGTTTGTGTCTTTGTTATCAATTGTTTCCAGGAAAGTTTTGATTTCCTCTTTGATTTCATCTCGGACCCACTGGTTATTAAGTAGGAGGCTTAATAACTTCCACGTGTTAAAGTTTTTCTTCTGTGTCCCTTTGGAATTCACATATAATTTCAGAGCCTGTGGTCAGCGTAGGTAGCCTGCAAGATTTCTATCCTCTTGACAGTATGAAGATATGTTTTATGTGCCAGCATGTAGTCTATCCTGGAGAATGTTCCATGTACATTGGAGGAGAATGTGTATCCAGGTTTCTGGGGATGGAGTGTCCTATATATATCCACTAGGCCTCTTTCTTCCATTTCTCTTCTCAGGTCTAGTATATTCTTGTTGGGTTTCAGTCTGGTTGACCTAACCAGTGTTGACAAAGCTGTGTTGAGGTTCCCCACAATTATTGTGTTGTTACTGATATTGTTTTCCAGATTTGTCAACAATTGTATTAAATATTTTGCTGGACCCTCATTCGGTGCATATATGCTTAGGAGAGCGATTTCTTCCTGCTGTACATATCCCTTGATCAATATAAAATGTCCATCTTTGTCCCTTATAACCTTCCTGAGTTTAAAGTTTGCATTATCTGATATTAGTATGGCCACTCCAGCTTTTTTTTTTTTTTTTTTTGGTTTTTGGGCCACACCCAGTGACGCTCAGGGGTTACTCCTGGCTATGTGCTCAGAAGTCGCTCCTGGCAGGCACGGGGGACCATATTGGAACTAGGGGATGGAACCGTGGTCTGTCCTAGGCTAGCGCAGGCAAGGCAGCAGGCACCTTACCTCCAGCGCCAGCGCTGGGCCCCCGTAATTACCCTTTTTGATCTTGCTGCTTTCAGTATTTTATCTCTATCTGTAGGCTTCATCATTGTGACTAGGATGTGTTTTGGGATGTTTTTCTTTCTTAGGGTCTCTTTCAGTGCAACAGAAGAAGTCATTCAGGGATTTTAAGAACAAAGAAGAAATTTAAAGAGTTGCCATTGTCTGTTAAAACAGTGAAGGATAGAACAACTAAAATGTCTTCCAAAATAACCAACCAACAAGTTGATGATCTTAAAGTGGTTTCAGCTTTATCAATAGCAATTGACGAGTCTTGTGACTTAAATGATACAGCTCAAGGGGCCAGAGAGATAGCACAGCGGTAAGGCATTTGCCTTGCATGTGGAAGGTTGAATTTTGGCATCCTATATGGTCCCCTGAGCCTGCTGTGGGTGATTTCTGAGCATAGAGTCAAGAATAACCCCTGAGCATTGCCGGGTGTGACCCAAAAGCCAATAAAAAAATGTGGCTCTCAAAATAAATTTCAATCGTGGTTTTGGCGACATTTGGCTAAGTTGAAAAAAAGGTTGCTGACCACTGAGCTATACCACGCCTAGGGATATACCCTAGGAACAGAAAAATACAATACAAAACCCCTTCCTCACAGCTATATTCATTGCTGCACTACTTACAATAGCCAGGCTCTGGAAACAACCAAGATGCCCTTCAACAGATGAATGGCTAAAGAAACTATTGTACATATTACACAATGGAATATTATGCAGCCATCAGGAGAGATGAAATCAGGAAATTCCCCTATATATGGCTGTACATAGAATCTATTTGCTGATTGAATGAGAGAAATAGACGCAGAATAGTCTTACTCATCTATGGAAGAAAAATAAAAGACATTTTTGCAATCATTCTCAGAGACAAAGGAGAGGTGGGCTGGAAGATCCAGTTCAAGACATGAAGCTCACTGCAAAGAGTGAATGGTGCAGTTAGAGAAAGACTACATTGAGAATTAGCATAACAATGCGAATGAATGGAAAGCCTGTCTTGAGTACAGGCGGGAGGTGGGGGGGGTGGGAAGGAGGAAGATTTGGGACATTGGTGATGGGAATGTTGCACCAGTGAAGAGAGGTACTCTTTACATGACTGAAACCCAACTACAATCATATTTTTAATCAAGGTGTTTAAAAAAAAAGATGTAATAATAAGTTAAAAAAATAAAGAAATTACTCCTAGCAGGTTTGGGGGACCATATGGGATGTTGGTAATCAAACCCAGTTGGCTGTGTGCAAGGCAAATGCCCTATCTGCTCTGCTGTCGCTGCAACCTTTTCATTCTTAAATAGATCCTTAGATTGTTTTCATGTCTTGGGGACCATAAATAATGTTATAATAGACTTTCTCTGGTCCTGTATTTTTGTTCTCATTATTTGTATTTTACATATCCTATAAAAAAATCATTGCTAAAACTAATGTTCAGAAAGTTCATACCCTGTTCTCTGTAAAGAATGTTATCATCTCATATCGTATGTTTGTCTTTAATCTATTTTGAGTTCTTTTTTGTCAGTTGAGTAAGAGTGAATATATTCATAGCTACCCTCAAAATAATTTATTGAAGAGATTATCTTTTCTCCATCGAGTATTTTTGACTCCCTTGTCAAATATAATTGGAATGTATATGTACTAGATTTCTGGTCTCTCAATTCTGTTACATTGCTCTATGAGTTTGTTTTTATGCTATAGCTATATTGTCTTGATTAATATTGCTTTGTAGTATAATCTGAAAATTTGAAATGTGCCGCTTCAACTTTGCTATTTTTTCCCCTCAAGATTTTGACTTCTCAGGATCTTTTGTGGTTCCAATAACCTTTTTTTAAAGGATTTTTCTACTTCTGTAAAAAATATCACTGAAATTTGGATAGAAATAGCATGAGACTATAGATAGGTTAGGATATTTAGTTGCCCTTAATCATGTATGTATAACAATCTAAAGTTTACCTTAGTACACACACAGAAAAGAATGATAGAAAAAATAAATAAAAAAATGAAAGAAAAGAAAGGGATAAGGTAATGTGAGAGAATAATAATGACAATAAAAATCATAGTGGGTGGAGTATTGTTAGGATAGAGAAGGGGCCTCTATGACAATAAAAGTTGGAAATGATCACTATGGATAAGAACTGTAAACTGCAAGGAAGTAAAGTGATATGCACGATACCCTGTAAATAAGAGTATTGCAAATCATGGTACCTAAAGGTGGGGAGAGGTGAAGACAGAGAGGGAGTACAGAGAGAGAGAAAAGGAGGAGGAGGAAGAGGAGAAGGAAAAGGAGGAGAAGAAGCAGAAGAAGCAGAAGAAGAAAAAGAAGAAGAAGCAGAAGGAGAAGAAGAAGAAGGAGGAGGAGAAGAAGAAGAAGAAGAAGGAGAAGAAGCAGAAGAAGGAGAAGAAGAAAAAGAAGAAGAAGAAGAAGAAGAAGAAGGAGAAGAAGAAGAAGAAGAAGAAGAAGAAGAAGAAGAAGAAGAAGAAGAAGAAGAAGAAGAAGAAGAAGAAGAAGAAGAAGAAGAAGAAGAAGAAGAAGAAGAATGTAAGAAGAGTATCATGGTCTGCAGGCATGGGTGGGGGATGGGAGAGAAACTGGGTAAATTGGTGGCAGGATATAAAAACTGAAGAAGGCATGGGTAGTGGAACATTCTATGACTGTAACTCAACTGTCAACAACGTTGTTTTGTTTTGGGTCACACTCGACAGCATCAGTGGTTACTCCTGGCTCTGTGCTCAGAAATTACTCCTGGCAGGCTTGAGACACCATATTGGATGTCCAGATGGAACGAGTTAGCTTCATGCAAGGCAAACTCCCTACCAGTGCTATTGCTCTGGCCCCTCAACTGTCAACAATATTTTTAACTCTGTACCTCACAATTATTTAATAAAAAACTTAAAAAATAGAATTACCACATAAATATAAGCAAATTAAATATTGCATATATTTACATCTCAAAATGATCTTCAAGTATATTTTTTCTCTCACACAATGGCAAATTCTAAATTCCCTCTTGGAACGGAGAGTACTCTGTATTTTCTTTTGTAGTACCTCTCACAATTGCTGGCAAATAATTATTAGTGTTCACTTATGTACCCCCAATACCTAACACAGTGTACTCATTTAATATTTATGAAAAAAACCATTATCTCCAACTTACAAACATATTAACATAGAGTACACATCTCAGTGTAGTGATCTAAATTTCAAGTTTAGTCTTTTTTCCCATATAAGCCAGCTAAGAGGACTTATTTTAACCCTGTGGAAAAATATAAAAGTGGGGAAAATGAAAGAGGAAAGTGGTAGAATGAAAGAAGAGGGCTGGAGAGATAGCATGGAGGCAAGGCATTTGCCTTGTATGCAGAAGGACTGTAGTTCAAATCCCGGCATCCCATATGGTCCCCCGAGCCTGTCAGGGGCGATTTCTGAGTGTAGAGCCAGGAGTAACCCCTGAGCGTCACTGGGTGTGGCCCAAAAACCACTGAGCACTGCTGGGTTTGACCCAAAAGCCAAAAAAAAAAAAAAAGTACTAGGACTTATGAGTGCTATTATTTTTTTAAAAAAATCTATATACTCACAGAAACAAAAATATACTATTCTTGAAAAATTTATAAATTTACTATTAATTTACAGTTTGGAGAAACTTCAAGAATTTAGCTTTAATAATCTATTTGTATCAACATGTATTGTATCACCACTCCATAATAAATTTTGAAAAACCTATCTCATATGTGGACTATAAAGAAACATAGTAAAGGGAAAGCAAATGGTCAAATTAATCAGAACTAGAGGTTTAGTTTATAGAACTGAACTAACATGGGTGGGGAAGTGGTGGAAAGGGTCCCTGGGACATTGGCGAAAGGAAGTGGACACTCTGGTGATAAATGTTGAATTGGAATGATGTATGCAAGTAAAGTATAATTAGCAGTATTATAAACCTCAATAACATGACTAATTTATTTTGTTTTATTTAGTTTTGGGGTCACACCCAGTAGTGCTCAGAGATTACTCCTGGCTCTGTGCTCAGAAATTACTACTGGCAGGCTTGGAGGACCATATAAGTAGTTGGGAAGAGAACTGGGTCAGCTACATGCAAGGCAAACTCCCTCCCCACTATGATATTACTCTGGCATCCAAATGGCTAATTTTTGACAAAAATTGGGTAGAAAATAAAAGAAAAACAAAAACAAAATCTAGAAATTATAAAGTAGGAAAAGGAAAAATAGATACTAAGTGAGACAATTCAATAAAAGAAAAAAAAGAAAAATCTTATAGAAAAATTAGAACAAGTAGAAGTACAAAAATGATGAAGATAAAATAGTATTATCAGTAATCACAATAAGTTTAAGTGTACAAAATTTGCTTAAGAAACTGTTAATTGGTGCCCGGGAGATAGCGTGAAGGTAAGGCGTTTGCCTTTCATGCAAAAGGTCATCGGTTCGAATCCCGGTGCCCCATATGGTCCCCCGTGCCTGCCAGGAGCAATTTCTGAGCATGAAGTCAGGAGTAACCCCTGAGCAGGTTGGCTGAGTAGTTCTGGAAGGACTCTAGGACTCCTAAGTACCATTCATGATCTCTTCCAACGCCCAGAAAAAAGGTTAGACAAATCAAAATATGTTGAATGTATACGGAAGTCATTATGATGAGTGAAATGAGTCAAAGAGAGAGGGATAGACATAGAATAATCCCGCTTATTTGTGGGATACAAGACAGCATGGTAATAAAATCCGAAGACGGGGCCCGGGAGATACCATGGAGATAAGGCATTTGCCTCTCATGCAAAAGGTCATCGGTTCGAATCCCGGTGCCCCATATGGTCCCCCGTGCCTGCCAGGAGCAATTTCTGAGCATGGAGCCAGGAGTAACCCCTGAGCACTGCCGCATGTGACCCAAAAACCAAAAAAAAAAAAAAAAAAAAAAAAAAGAAAAGAAAAAAATCCGAAGACAATAGAGATGAGGATCAGGATAGGAAGTTTGCACAGAGTTATGAATGCAGGTAGGGTAAGCTGGGTATCACTGTGACAATGATAGTTGAACTGATCACTATGGACTGATCTGAACTGGGTGCTGAAAGGGAATAAAGTGATATGCATGGAACCCCTTCATTAGAAATAGTGCAAATCACAGTGTTGAGAGAAAGAGAGAGAAATAGAGAGAGAGAGAGGAGGAGAGAGGGCGAGAGAAGTAAAATGCCTGCCCCAGAGGCAGGTGGGTGTGGGAGTGTAGGAAACTGGGGATATTGGTGGCAGGAAATATACACTGGTGAAGTGTCGTATACATTTTATGACTGAAACTCAACCATGACCAATTTTGTAACCACAGTGTTTAAATTAAGTAATTAGCTAAAAATTAAAATGTTTGAGAAATGCATATTATTAAAAGTGTTATTATATATTGCATAATGTTTCTATGTAGTGATAAAAGAAAGATTTATTAGGAATAACGATTTAAAAATTAAGATGTACCTGGGGCCCGGGAGATAGCATCGAGGTAAGGTGTTTGCCTTTTATGCAAAAGGTCATCGGATCGAATCCCGGTGCCCCATATGGTCCCCTGTGCCTGCCAGGAGCAATTTCTGAGCATGGAGCCAGGAGTAACCCCTGAGCACTGCCGGGTGTGACCCCCCCCAAAAAAAAAGATGTACCTAATAACATATCCTAAAACTATTCAATCACATGTCAGAATTATAAAAACATGTTTTAACTACTCAATAGATTTAAAAAATTTTTTTGGGGGGGCACATCCGGTGACACTCAGGGGTTACTCCTGGCTATGCACTCAGAAATCGCTCCTGGCTTGGAGGACCATATGGATCACTGGAGGGTTGAACCGCTGTCCATTTTAGGCTAGCGCCGGCAAGGCAGATGGCTTGCACCACTGCTCCGGCCCCTAGATTTTAAGTTTTATAGATAAAATATACACTCTTAGAAACTCCTTTAGAAACTTTTAATAATTGAATTAATAAACTTAATATAATACATTTTATTCAACCATATAATTACATTATACTCACTTGACAACACCGCCACAGGTATAAGAGAGTGATGGTTCTCAAACATATGCCTCCTAGTGAGTCACAGATCTCAAATATCAAAACTTTACTGGCAGGAAGACTATATGAGCTGATCATAATCAGATCAGTTAGAAATCTGTAAAAATGTGACTGAAAGCTTTTATACATTTGGTACTTCAAAAAGCATTCTAACCTGTGGATAGTAGAAGAAAACATTAGAAATGAGTAATAACAAAGTATAACACATTAGGAATCAATTAAGGTCGAGTTGGCAGAAAGGCAGAGATGTCATCTTCTTTGTGAGGGTTTTCAAAGTTGGAATAAACATTAGGAAACTTTTCTGAGCAGCACTGTCTGTTAGTCTGCTTTTGAATATGTGACAAAAGGGAAGATAACTTCAGTTTCCATGTAGGATTCAGAAACATACATTCATGATAAAGAGGTCAGTTCTGCAATGCTTTTAACTAGAAAAGCACATCAGTAGCACCTTGCTAAGCAGTAGGAGAATTAAGGGGAGCAGGTTTAGCCAGGATAACGATGTCATACTTCTGTTAAGAGAAAGGGAGGTCAGATTAGCAATTACCATGAAATGGGATCTAAAGACCTAATATAGACAAGAGACTCCCAAACTGAATGCAGAAGCAGAAAATGATCGTGGGAGTGGGGTTAAAAAAAGAAAAGAAAAGAAAATGATCAAGGTGCCCTGGAAAAAATCCTCAACTCAGCTCACATTTGGGGAAAGAAGTAGATTATAATATCCATATTTAAGGACTCCCTTGGTCCCACCTTGGAGGTAGTTTAGAGTCTGAACTAGAAATTGTTTCCCTTTCCTGTGCTTCTTATATGGCATAATGGGCCTGCTGCAGGACTGTACAGTAATTTAAGTGTCTCACTCTGGTATTTGTTTTGAGCCCCAATGTGGCTGAGATACAACCTAGCATTTGAGTCTTAGGAGATGGTCTCTGTACTTTCATTAATGCAAACAGGGAAGTCTTATGACTACTTCTCCTCAGGTACACTCTTCTCTCCTTTGTCCTGGTGTTCATGACCTCAAATCATCTCATTTTCCTTGTGAGCCACAATGGTCAAGCGATTAAGAAATAATGCCTCATCCAAGACCCTTGTAGAGAGGGGAGAGTAAATTAATATTGACAGGTCTTTGCCAGTTGGGAGTGAGGGTCTCATAAATTTGCATTCTTGACAAACTCCTAGCTCCTGCAGTGCACTGATCAAAACATTCCTATCCTGAAATTATTACAAGTTAAGGGGTTAGGGAAAGGGAAGAGGAGGGATGGAAACATCTCTTTGAAATTTCGATGGTATACATTTGTTTATGGAGTAGTCATTTTGAGGTATGGAGTTGAATCTATATAAATTTCCTGCCATGTAATTTGTTCTTACCTTGTGTGCCCTGATTTTGCTCTCACAGGAGGAAGGGAGCTAGTGCTTCTCTAGAACACATTGTAAAGTCTGGGAATGGAGAGAAATCTGGAGACAAGAGGAAAGAATTTTGAAATGGAAATTTCTAGGTATTCTAGAGAGAGGTGTGAGAACTGAGGAAATGGAAAGAGAATGTCTTTTACAGGGTGCCAGGGTATGACATAGAGCAGATGTATTAAATGCAAGAAATAATTCAAGCTATCATAGAATTCCCTTTGATTTTTGGATGACTGAGTCTGAAGTTAATCTTAGATTTCACTAAGTTTACAATTGCTAGTTCTGTGAGGCATCATGTGTGGGAGACTTACCTAACTGCTCTTCCTCATCAACATCCCTGTTTCTCAGGACTAATTGTTACAACTATTTCCCATTGGCACTCTGACTAAAGCCTTTGCTCCAAGGCAACCGTTGAGTTAATTGGCCTAATAGACTCTGATGACAATAGCTGCCTTTCAATGGCAAAACTTTTGTCCCCTTCAACACAAGGTCCATAGTATTAGAACGGGGTCTGAGTTTCACTTCTAGCCTCTTTCAATGAGGGACTAGTTACAAGTTCTTTGACTATTGGTTTTAGTTAAACTACCTTTCAAAATCTTCATAGCTTCATATTCTAATTTACTCCAATCTATCTATCTAATGTTCTTTGCAGTCATATGTAATCTACACCTCTGTTCCTTGAACATTTATTTTGGCTTTTTTTGTTTGTTTTTTTGGGCCACACCTGGAGGCACTCAGGAGTTACTCATGAATCTGCACTCAGAAATTGCCACTGTCTGGCCCAGGGTACCATATGGGATGCCAAGAATCAAACCCAGGTTGGCTGCGTGCAAGGCAAATGCCCTACCAATGTGCTATGGTTCAGACCTCTACCTCGGTTTTCTACTTTTAGGCCTTAGCTAGTGCTGCTCTTGCCACTTGAAATGCTCACCTCACCAATGGTGGCCACCACATGAACACATTTTTCAGGTCTTAGTTCCAGTATTAGGAACTTTTTCTTCTTTCTATTTATACCTTGCACTAAGGAGCTTATTTATTCTTTCCTATACACAAAATGCTAATATTGTAAGCATTTGTAGTTATCTATGTTCTAGTCTTCTCTGTCTTCCAAGGTTGTACTATATAATATAGTAGTTACCAGTGGACATTTGAATTTAGGTGAATTAAAATGAAATAAAATTAGAAATTCAAAAAAAAAGGTCATCGGTTCGAATCCCGGTGCCCCATATGGTCCCCCGTGCCTGCCAGGAGCAATTTCTGAGCATGGAGCCAGGAGTAAACCCTGAGCACTGCCGGGTGTGACCCAAAAACCAAAAAAAAAATTAGAAATTCAATTTCTCTGTTTTACTAATCACACTTACATTTAATATTTTCAGAAAAATTTAAAATGTAAAATTTATTTTATTTAAACACAGTGGTTACAAAGCTCTTCTTTTTTATATTAATATCTTTAAAAACCTTGATTGAAAATATGATTGTTGTTGGGTTTCAGTCATGTAAAGAACACCCCCCTCCACTGGTGCAACATTCCCACTACCAATGTCCCAAATCTCCCTCCTCCCTACCCACTCCCAACTGTACTTTAGACAGGCTTTCCACTTCCCTCATTCATTCACATTGTTATGATATTTCTCAGTGTAGTTATTTCTCTAAAACACTCATCACTCTTTGTGGTGAGCTTCATGTCATAAGCTGGACCTTCCAGCCCTCCTCTCTTTGTCTCTAAGGATTATTGTAAAAATGTATTTTATTTTTCTTAAAACCCATAGATGAGTGTCTATCTGTGTCTATCTCTCTCCTCTGACTTATTTCAATCAGCATAATAGATTCTATGTACATCCATATATAGGAAAATTCCATGACTTCATCTTTCCTGACGGCCGCATAATATTCCATTGTGTAAATGTACCACAGTTTCTTTAGTCATTCATATGTTGAAGGGCATCTTGGTTGTTTCCAGAGTCTGGCTATTGTAAATAATGCAGCAATGAATATAGGTGTAAGGAAGGGATTTTTGTATTGTATTTTTGTATTCCTAGGGTATATTCCTAGGAATGGTATAGCTGGATCATATGGGAACTCAATTTCCAGGTTTTGGAGGAATCACCATATTGCTTTCCATAAAGGTTGGACTAGACGACATTTTTTACCAGCAGTGAATAAGAGTTCCTTTCTCTCCACCCTCCCCCCCCAGCACTGCTTGTTCTCATTCTTTGTGATGTGCGCCAATCTCTGTAGCATGAGATGGTACCTCCTAGTTGTTTTGATTTGCATCTCCCTGATGATTAGTGACATGCAGCATTTTTTCATGTGCATTTTAGTCATTCATTTCTATTTATTCTTTGATAAAGTGTCTGTTTATTTCTTCTCCCCATTTTTTTGATGGGATTAGTTTTTTTTTCTTGTAAAGTTCTGTCAGTGCCTTGTATATTTTGGATATTAGCTTCTTATCTGTTGAGTATTGCCCACTCAGTGGGTGGCTCTTGTATCCTGGGCACTATTTCCTTTGAAGTGTAGAAGCTTCTCAGCTTAATATATTCCATCTGTTTATCTCTGCTTCCATTTGTTTGGATAGTGCTGTTTTCTCCTTAAAGATGCCTTTAGTCCCGATGTCATGAAGTTCTATATACCTTATGGTTTCAGGTCTGATATCAAGGTCTTTAATCCATTTGGATTTTACCTTTGTACATGGTGTTAGCTAGGGGTCGAAGTTTGCTTTTTTGCAGGTGGCTAACCAGTTGTGCCAACACCACCTGTTGATAAGGCTATCCTTGCTCCAATTAGGATTTATTGCTCCTTTATCCAAAATTAGGTGATTGTATGTCTGGAGAACATTCTCTGAGTACTCAAGCATATTCCAGTGACCTGAGGGTCTGTCTTTATTTCAATACCATGCAGTTTTGATAACGATTGCTTTGTAATACAGTTTAAAGTTGGGGAAAGTAATGCCTCCCATATTTCTTTTCCCAAGGAGTGCTTGAGCTATTTGAGGGTGTTTATTGTTCCAAATTAATTTCACAAGTGATCCACTTCTTTGGAGAATGTCATGGGTATCTTTAGAGGGATATCATTAAATCTGTACAATGCTTTGGGGAGTATTGTCATTTTAATGATGTTAATTCTGCCAATCCATGAGCAGAGTATGCGTTTTCATTTCCATGTGTCCTCTCTTATTTCTTGGAGCAGAGTTTTATAGTTTTCTTTGTATAGGTCCTTCACTTTTTTAGTCAAGTTGACTCCAAGATATTTGAGTTTGTGTGGAACTAATGTGAATGGGGTTGTTTTTTTAAATGTCCATTCCTTCCCTATTATTATTAGTATATAAAAAGGCCAATGATTTTGTGTATTAATTTTGTAGCCTGCCACCTTGCTATATGAATCTATTGTTTCTAGAAGCTTTTTGATAGAGTCTTTAGGGTTTTCTAAGTAGAGTATCATGTCATCTCAAACAGTGAGAAGTTGGCTTCTTCCTTTCCTATCTGGATTCCCTTGATATCTTTTTCATGCCTAATTGCTATAGCAAGTACTTCTAGTACTATGTTGAATAGCAGTGATGAGAGAGGAAAGCCCTGTCTTATACCAGAATTTAGAGGAAAGACTTTTTTTTTCTCCATGGAGGATGATATTTGGCATCGGCTTGTGGTAGATGGCCTTAACTATATTGAGAAATGCTCCTTTCATTTCAATTTTTTTGTTTTGTTTTGTTTTTGGGCTACACCTGGCGGTGCTCAGGGGTTACTCCTGGCTGTCTGCTCATAAATAGCTCCTGGCAGGCACGGGGACCATATGGGACAGTCCTGGATCGGCTGCTTGCAAGGCAAATGCTGCTGTGCTATCTCTCCGGGCCCTTTCATTCCCATCTTGCTGAGAATTTATTTATTTATTTATTTATTTATTTATTTATTTATTTATTTTTATCAAGAATGGGTGTTGGACCTTATCAAATGCTTTCTCTGCATCTATTGATATGATCATGTGATTTTTATTTTTTTTTGTTGATGTTGTGTATTATGTTGATAGATTTACAGATGTTAAATCATGCATTCCTGGGATGAAACTACTTGATCGCAGTGAATGGTCTTCTTGATGAGGCATTGGATCCTATTTGCCAAGATTATGTTGAAGATCTTTTCATCTGTGTTCATCAGGGATATTGGTCTGTAATTTTCTTTTTTGGGCAGCATCTCTGTCTGGCTTTGGTATTAAGGTGAAGCTGACTTCATAAATCTATTTGGAATTGTACCCATTTTTTCAATTTCATGAAAGAGCCTGGCCAGGATTGGTAGTAGTTCCTCTTGAAAGGTTTGAAAGAATTAATTAGTGAATTCGTCTGGGCCTGGGCTTTTTGGGGCTTTTTTGGCAGTCATTTGATTACCGTTTTAATTTCCTCAATGGTGATGGGGGTGTTTAGATATGCTACTTCTTCCCTATTTAACTGTGGATGGTTATAGAAGTCCAAGAATTTATCCATTTCTTCCAGAATCTCATATTTGGTGGCATATAGTTTCTCAAAGTAGTCTCTGATTACTCTTTGAATCTGTGCAATATCTGTAGTGATCCCCCCTTTTCATTTCTAATATGGGTTATCAAGTTTCTCTTTTCCTATTGAATTTTGTCAATGGTCTATCAATCTTGTTTAGCTTTTTTTTTTTTTTTTGGGGGGGGGGGTCACACCCGGCAGTGCTCAGGGGTTACTCCTGGCTCCATGCTCAGAAATTGCTCCTGGCAGGCACAGGGGACCATATGGGGCACCGGGATTCGAACCGGTGACCTTTTGCATGAAAGGCAAACGCCTTACCTCCATGCTATCTCCCGGGCCCCCTTGTTTAGCTTTTTAAAGAACCAACTTCTGCTTTTGTTTATCTTTCGGATTGTTTTTTGGGTTTCTACTTCATTGATTTCTTCTCTAAGCTTTGTTATTTCCTTCTGTCTCCCTATTTTTGGTTTGTTTTGTTGATCATTTCCTAATTTTATGAGCAGTGTCATTAGGCTATTGAGGTATGCCCCTTCTTACTTCCAGATGTGTGCTTGCAAAGCTATAAATTTTCCTGTCAGTACTACTTTTGCTGTGTTCCATAGATTCTGATAGTTGTGTCTTTATTGTCATTTGTTTCCAGAATAGTTTTGATTTCCTCTTTGATTTCATCTCAGATCCACTGGTTGTTAAGTAGCAGGCTGTTTAATTTCTAGTTGCTAACGTTTTTCTCTGTGTCCCTTTGTAGTTCACATCTAATTTCAGAGCCTTGTGGTCAGTAAAGGTAGTCTGCAAAATTTCTGTCCTCTTGATTTTATAGAGATATGTATATGGTCTATCCTGGAGAATGATCCATGTACATTGGAGAAGAATGTGTATCCAGGTTTCTGGGCATGGAGTGTCCTATATATATCTACTAAACCTCTTTCTTTCATTTTTCTTTTCAGAGCTAGTATATTTTTTGTTGGGTTTCAGTCTGATTGATCTATCAAGTATTGACAGGGCCGTGTTGAGGTCTCTAACAACTATTGTGTTATTATTGATGTCCTCTTTCAAATTTGTCAATAATTGTATTAGATAATTTTCTGGTCTCTCATTGGGTGTTTCTTAGCATGATTTCTTCCTGTTGCACATATCCCTTGATTAGCACAAAGTGTCCATCTTTATCCTTTACAACTTTTCTGATTCTAAAGTTAGTGTCATCAGATATTCATATGGCTACCCCAGCTTTTTTAAGGGTGCTGTTTGCTTGGATGATTTTCCTCCAGCCTTTTATTTTGAGTCTATGTTTGGTCTGACTATTCAGGTGTGTTTTGTGTAGGCAGCAGAAGGTTGGTTTCATCTTTTTGATCCAATTAGGTGTTCTGTGTTTTTTGTTTTTGTTTTTGGGCCACAACCGGTGATGCTCATGGGTTACTCCTGGCTATGCACTCAGAAGTTGCTCCTGGCTTGGGGGACCATATGGGAAACTGGGGTATCGAACCGCCGTCCATCCTAGGCTAGCACAGGCAAGGCAGGCACCTTACCTCCAGCACCACTGCCTGGCCCCCATTCTGTGTTTTTTAACAGATACATTTAGTCTATTGACATTAAGGGAGATGATTGTCATGGGATTTAATGTCATCTTTGTGTATAAGTTTGGCATGTCTGTTGGTCTGTCTCGTCTTAAAGTAGACCTTTCAGTTTTTCCTTTAAGGCTGGTTTTTTTCATCTGTAAAATTTCTGAGCTGTTGATTGTCCATGAAACTATGTAACCTTCCTTCAAACCTGAAAGTGAGTCGGGCTGGGTCTGTATTCTAGGTGAAGCCTCCATTTCATTCAGTCTTGTCACAATTTATCTCACCACTGTCTTCTGGTATTGAGAGTTTCTTGTGACATGTCTGCTGAAAATCTTATGGACGCTCCTTTGAATGTAATTCCCCCCCCCCCATTTTTTTGCCATATGCAGTGACGCTCAGGGGTTACTCCTGGCTATTCACTCAGAAGTTGCTCCTGGCAGGCACGGGGGACCATATGGGGAACTGGGGGATCGAACCGCAGTCTGTCCTAGGCAAGCGCAGGCAAGGCAGGCACCTTACCTCCAGCGCCACCGCCCGATCCCCGTAATTTCCCTTTTTGATCTTGCTACTTTCAGTATTCTATCTCTATCTGTAGGCTTCGCCATTGTGACTAGGATGTTATTTGGTATGTTTTTCTTTCTTAGGGTCTCTTTCAGCTCATACTCTTTAGGCATGCAGGATTTGATTGCCTGCAGTCTTTAGCTCTGGGATTTTTTCTGTGATGATGTCTTCGACTGTTGATTCTTCCTGTGGATCCTCTTCCTGGGCCTCTGGGACTCCAATGATTATTATGTCGTTTTTGTTGAGTTTATCAAAGACTTCTATTTTTATCTGTTCACATTCTTTGAGTACTTTTTCCATTGTATGATCGTTTGCCTTCAGTTTCTTTTCCAATCTCTTCTGCTGTATGGAGTTGTTCTGCATTTGATCTTCCAGTTCACTGATTCTTTCCTCAGCTGCTGTTACTCTGCTCGAGAGCCTTTCCGTTGAGTTTTTCATTTGAGCTACAGATAGTCCTTGCTTAAAGACCAAGTTCCCTTTCAAAGACTTGATAGTTAAGCAAATTGGTCATTAAGTGAGGAACTGCATGTACTGTATACAGTAGTATAGTATACACATAGTACTTGAAATACAGTATTCTGAATAACTAAAATCATGAAAAAGATTAAACTGAATACTTCCACTTGTTTTAATTTGCATAGGTTGTGTAATTGACACACGATACTGCAATGTATTACAGAACATAAAGTTCTGTAAAACACCAAAAACCACAGTACTGTACTGTAGAGTATACAAGATGGAAAAAGGATATTTAAAATAAAATAACAGTGAGGAGATGGTTATAAGTGTGAGCGGCACTAATCAGGTAGGTCATTAAGCAAGGATTATCTCTACTGTTTTTTTCAGATCTGTTATTTCAGTTTGGAGTTTTCTGATTTCTGTCTTTGGGTTCTGTTCAGCTAGAGCTATGCTTTCTTTGATTTCCATGAGGATCCTCCATATTTCTATTCTAAACTCCTTATCTGAGAGGTTAATCAGATGGTTGGTATATTTTGGGTCATCAAAGGCATCATCTTCATTCTCTGTGCATAGTGTTTGCTGCAAGCTTTATCCATTGTCACGCTTGTAGAGTGACATTTTCTGCGTGTTATGGTGGGGTTCATTCGTTAGAAAGAGCGTGTGGCTGCAAAGCAAAGTGGAGCCTCTAGGAGAGCAATTTTGCTGGGCCCTTCTCGGCCAACTCAGGAGAGGTTCAGGACACAGAACAATAGAGAAACATGCACAGGCGACATGCACAGTTTCTCCCAATTGATATTCACACAGCAGGGGAAGATTCCTCCAGCCTGATGTCACAGACAGAGGTTCTGCCTTTCTGCAAGTTACTGCTAATAGCTGGTTTTCACTCATGACTCAGTCTTCCTTGGCTTTTTGGCCTGGGCAACTTTAGGAGTGTGATTTTGCTGGGCCCTTCTTGGCCCATTCAGGAGAGGTTCAGGGCACAGAATAGTAGAGAAACATGCACAGGTGACACACATATTCTCTCCCAATTGGTAATTTCACAGCAGGGCCAGATTCCTCCCGCCTGACTTCACAGAAAAAGGGACTGCTTTCCTCACAAGGCTGTTCATAATACAGCCTTTTCCCCCCACAAAGTTGTTCATGATTGAGTTATAGTCATACAGTGTACAATAAAACCTCCACCAGTGCACATTTTCAGTCACCAATATCCCCAGTTTTCCCATGCCCTCCCCTCCTTTCTGTTTCTGGGACGTACATTCTCTCTCTCTCTCTCTCTCTCTCTCTCTCTCTCTCTCTCTCTCTCTCTCTCTCTCTGTCAGGGCCAAGTCATAATCTTGACAAGAAAAAGGTATTTTGGAGACCAGGTTTAATAGGGGAACAGACAAGGTAGGGAAGTCAGGATTGCCAACCCCTGGGAGAGGGAGAGAGCTAAGATTGGATCCAAGGTGAGAGTCCTAGAGAGGACCAAAGGAAAGAGAAAAGCAGGAGAAACAACAGTGCAACAGAAATACAGAAATAGTGAGTTCAATCTACAGTTTTTCCTGTAGTTTGGCAGCAACCGTCCAGTGAAGCAGCCAAGGAGAAGCAGTCAGCACTAAC
Source organism: Crocidura indochinensis (assembly GCA_004027635.1). Lineage (NCBI taxonomy): Eukaryota > Metazoa > Chordata > Mammalia > Eulipotyphla > Soricidae > Crocidura > Crocidura indochinensis. Next base: position 17,946 of record PVKC010020425.1, read on the forward strand.
ACTCCAGTCAGGAGCTTATATACCTGCAGAGAAACTGCCACTAAATGGCAGTTACAAGGGGTCCCTCTTAACTGATTCCTGAGCCCTCTGATGACTGGCCAGTGACCAACAAAGTCTGTGTAATTCAAGATTCTCTATTTTTTTCCTTTTAAACATTTAGTACAGTGAATGGAATTGTTTTTTAAATGTCTCTTTTTTCTCTTTCATTATTTGTATATTAAAAATAATGGATTTTTGCATTTTATTTTGTAGCCTCCACTTTATATACATATTTATTGTCTCTAGAAGCTTTTTAGTAGAGTCTTTAGGATTTTTTTTAAATATAGCATCATGTCATCTTCAGAGTGTGCACTTGACTTCTTTCTTTCCTATCTGGGTACCCTTGATATCTTCTTCTTGCCTGATTGCTATGCCAAGTATCTCCATATATGTTGAATAGAAATATCAAAAGGGGCAACCTTGTCTTGTACCATTAGTTATTAGAGGAAAGGCTTTTAATTTTCTCCCATTTAACTTAATATTTGTAATTGGCTTGTGGTAAGTGGTCTTGACTATATTGAAAAAAAGCTCCTTTCATTCCCATCTTGTTAAGAGTTTTAATCTTCACTTACAAGGTATGGTGAGTTTCTGCATTGTTTTCCCATTGTGACCATAGTTGTGTACTGCAATTGGGGGGGGGGTTGGGCCAC
>PVKC010020426.1:0-18620 GCA_004027635.1 Crocidura indochinensis
TTTTTTTTTTTTTTTTTTTTTTTTTTTTTTTTTTTTTTTTTTTTTTTTTTTTTTTTTTTGGCCATTTGTATTTCTTTTTTGAGGAAGTGTTTTCTTCATTTCTTCTCCCCATTTTTTTTGTTTGTTTTTATGGGTCACACCCAGCAGCCCTCAGGGGTTACTCCTGACTCTATGCTTCAAAATCGCTCCTGGCAGTCTGGGGGGACCACATGGCTTCTAGGATTAAAACCACCATCCTTCTGCATGCAAGGCGAAGGTCCTTCGTACCTCCATGCTTTTTCTCTGGCTCCTCCCCATTTTTTGATGGGGTTATTTTGTTGTTGTTGCTGTTGTTAAGCTCTGTATTACCTTGTATATTTTAGATGTTAGCCCATTATCTGATGGGTATTAAGGTTAAATATTTTCTCCCATTCTGTGGGTGGTCTTTGTAAAGTAATCACTGAGGTGCTGAAGCTTCTCAGCTTAATGTATTCCCATTTGTTTATCTCTGCTTCCTCTTGTTTGGACAGGGGCGTTTTCTCCTTGAAAATGTCATTAGTTTCAAAGTCATTGAGTGCTTTATCTACATGTCTTTCATACACCTTATGATTCTGGGTCTGATATCAAGGTCTTTAATCCATTTGGATTTGACCTTTGTGCATGGGGTTAGATGGAGATCCGAGATTGCTTTTTTGCATGTGGCTAGCCAGTTGTCCCAACACCACTTGTTGAAGAGGCTTTCCTCTTCAATGGGATGTGGGAAAGAACTCTCATTCAATGTTTATGGGAATGTCATTTAATCTAGACTTCTGAAAAACAATAGGGAGATTCTTCAAAACATTGGAAACTGAGCTCCCACATGATACAGCTTTACCACTCCTAGGGATACACTTGGAACACAAAAACACAACACAAAAATGTCCTCTGCAGGCCAATGTTCATTGCAGCTCTCTTTACAATAGCCAGAATCTGGAATCAACCCAGATGCCAGACAACAGGTCAGTGGCTAAAGAAATTGTATATACACAATGAATGCAGCTGTCAGAAAAAAATGAAATAAAGAAATTTTCCTATACATGAATGAACATAGAAACAATTATCAGAGTGAAATGAGTCAGAAAAAAAGAAACAGACACAGAATCTGTGTCATCTCTGGGATTTAAGGAAAATAAAAGAGTATAATAATATTAACACCCGGAGACAATAGAGATGAGCTCTGGAAGGACCAGCCCATGATAACAAGCTTATCACAAAGACTGGTGAGTGCAGTTAGAGAAATAACTACACCAATGACTATCATGACAATGGTAGTGAGTAAAAGAAATAGAATGCCTGTCTTAAAGACAGGCAGAGGGTTGGGGAATAGGGAGATAGGGGCATTGGTGGTGAGAAGGTTGCACTGATGAAAGGGGGAATTCTTTTTTATTACTAAAACTCAGCGGCAAACAAGATTATAATCATGGTTTAAATAAAGATATTAAGTTTTAAAAATAATATTAAATTTTGATTTCCTTTATTTATATTTACTCCACACATCTAGATTTTGGACTTAATTTTTATAAGAAATAAAGATGCCTCATATTTTTATGACAAGTAGACTAGTTATTAAATATCATATTGGAAAATTAGGTCATCTCTTTTTAAATTTTCTGAATCCTTACTTCCAAGATCCCCTAAAAGAGATCGGCTCTCCATCTTTTATAACTGTCTCTAGCTACTACACAATGTAGTGGGTTGAAGTATGAATAGAGGCAATCTGAATCTAGTTTAGAAACAGGTCATGCAAAAAAAAAAAAAGAAGCAGGTCATGCAAAGCACATTTTACCAATTGTATAAAATTGTATAAACAATGTCATTATTTCTTGAGGTTACACTCAATAATGAAAGGCATGCTCCAAAACTGGTGGTAAGATTAAAAGTCTTAGCTATTTGGAACTGAAGAGATAGCACATAGAGTAGGACACTAGCTTGTATATGGCTGACCTGGGTTAGATTACTGGAACCCCAGATCTTGCAAGTCATAGGAATAATCCCTGAATACAGACCCATGAGTAATTCTAGAGCACAGCGGAATGTAGACCAAAAGTCAACCCTCTTAGGCAAGAAAATCTTAGTGACAGCATACAAAGTAACTGAATTTAATTTAATTAACCTTAATTTGATCAATACTAATTTAATTAAAAGACTAATTTAATGGAATATTTTATAACATAGGATCCATGGTTAATAATGCATGAATAATTTTAAAGTAACATGTAACATCTATAATATCTTTATAGTAAACTCCTTTATTGAACAGGTGTTTTTTTCATAATTTTCCAAGGAAAAACTTTCTAAATATCAATGTGACTGGGAACAGTAGGCCACACAAAGCACTTTTACCAGTTTTGTAACATTAAGCAATGTCCACACTCAATAATGAAAAGCAGGCTCCTAAAGTGGTGATCAGATTAAAAGTCTCAATTGAGATTCAAGGTTCAACTGAGACTCAAGGTTCAACTGAGCAAATTTTTGCTAGTAATGCAAATCTTTGCTACTAATTGCTTTGTAATGTGTTTAATTTCTACCTGTTGAAACATGAACATGTTTTAAAGAAATGTTTTTTAGAATTCTATCATAGCCCCTATCTTGCCTTTTTACTATCTATTTCTCCCACCCTATTCTATCAAGTTGCTTCCCTAGTCTTGTGCCATTACACACTATTTTTCACCAGTAGCTCCCTTGGAATATCCAAGGGCCCACAACAGACTTTCGGGTTCTCCAGTTGAGGAATGCTGGTTTGGAGACCAGTTATCCTACAAGACTTCTAGGTAAAACTTAAAGTTGCACTTTTCTGCTCTCTCACTCTTCTCTGCTATCATATCTCTAAATATTCTGCAAAGTGTATTGACTGATTTTTAGTAATAGTTGGTTTAAGTTGTAGTTACTAGATTTCTCCACTGCTAGGTATATAAAATTTTTTTCCATCACTATCATAAGGAAAGTACAAATAAAAACAATTAACTAACATCTCACTTTAGTGAAACTGGCGTATATAAAAAGAACAAAACAACCATTTCTGGCATGAATTTTGGGGAAATATTAGTAGAAATGTCCAGTAAAGCAACAGAATACATTAAAAACAAAACAAAACAAAAAATCCCTAAGAATTATACTTTCTTGAAAAAAATTCTTTTTGGAAACCCAGAATTCCCACCCAGTGACCCCCAAAAGACAAATATTATGAAAAGACATTTTGTGTTCCTGTGCAATTGGGGCACTACTCAAAATAGCAAAGATGTGAAAATAACCCTAATGTCTGAAAACAGATGACTAGATAATAAAAATATCACACACATAACACAAACCTATATGTATTTGCACACAATGTAATACTGTTGGGTATAAGAAAAGACAAAATCCTGCAGTTTTCCACTACATGTACTGAACTAGAGGATATCACATTGAGAGATGAAGACATATATAGGTCTCTCTCATATGAGAGATGTAAAGGAAGAACAGGGGGATCGGAGTAGTAGCACAGAGGTAGGACATTTGCCTTGCACATGGCTGACCCAGGACAGAACTAGTTCGATTCCTGGCATTCCATATGGTCCCTGGGCCTGCCAGGAGCGATTTCTGAGCACAGAGCCAGGAGTATTCCCTGAGAGCTACCTAATGTGACTCCCAAAACAAACAACAACAAAAGAAAGAAAGAAAGGATAAACAATAACTACAGGCAATAGAGCCTGATAATTAGTCTATATAAATGAGCTTTCCAATGGTTCGGTATGAGGAATGGACATGAAGTGACCCTGAGACAATGCTAGATGGAAGCAGTTTGGTGGAGACTGTTGTGTTGGAGAATTGCATGCACGGAACACCATCATGAGCAGTGTAGTATCTCAAATAAAAAAAAAAAAAGAAGTGTGAACCCGACAGTCAGGCATGTGTGTAGTTTCTAATCGTAAGGACAAAATCAGCAACAGTAATGAAGGGAAGGCAAGAGGAGGGAATAGTAAAATAATGTAAGCCAATAAAAATATGATGAAGTTGCTTTCTTACAGGAGGCCAACTAGGATTCAATTCTTAGCAACCAAATTTCCAGAGCCCTACAATGAAAGATCCCTAAGCACAGAGCTACTAGCAAGCCTGCTCACTGCCAGATGTGATCCAAAACATCTTTATGTCTTAATGAACATCATATATTCCAATGCAATCAGGTGGCGCCATTCTTTCACATATAAAAATGTTATATGAAAGAAAAATTTAATTTATAAAGTTATGCATGTGCTATCTTTTCCTTAAAAGCTGCATTAATTTGCATTGATATCTTTTGCCCTCTATATAGATTTGACTACTTTGAACAGCTCCTGGAACATGTTAGGTATGTGATAAACTTTTATTAAATGAGTGACAACCTCCTCAGATAAGAAATGCAGATAACAATAAACTCCACAATTTGTGAATAATTATGGAAATATGCAAAAGTTTAAATTCTACTCAAATTGTAAAACTAACATTTTAGTTTTAATGAAATTAACATTATTGGGCAAGTCATTGCTGTTGGCAGGTGCTAGACTGGTCAATTTTATAGAACTCACATTCTTCACAACACATTGTAAGTAGGGATGCTGTCATTGTGAAATAACAACTATTGTTGAAATATGTGAAAAGTTTGCATAAACATTATGCTTGTGCACTGTTAGAATAAAGGTAAATTAGTGAAGCACTATAAAAAACAGTGAGTTTCCTTATAAAGTAGAATTATCATTTTACTTACAAATTTATCCTCAATGGTATTAAAAAGGTTAATGAAGAGATAAAGTTACCCTTATGTTCATTGTAACGTTATTCATAATAATCAAAATATGAAAACATCCTAAGTATACATCAATAACTAGTCAAAGAAATGTGATAAATATATTCAATGGAATGTTTTTATAAGTATGAGGAAGAATAAAATTTTAATATTTACAATATGGATGTACTTGAGATTATTATGCTAAGTCAGATGCCAGATAGAGTAATAAAAATACTGTTCTCTAATTTTTTTTTGTTTTGGGGCCACACCCATTTAATGCTCAGGGTTACTCCTGGCTAACCCCTCAGAAATTGCCCCTGGCTTGGGGGGACCATATGGGACGCCGGTGGATCGAACCATGGTCCTTCCGTGGCTAGTGCTTGCAAGGCAGACACTTTACCTCTGGAGCCACCTCACTGGCCCCAAATACTCTTCTCTGTATATATCACTTACGTATGGAATCAGAGAAAATTGACAAAATATACAGATTAAAATGATGATGAGATTTGAAAGTAAAGAGGAGTTAAAGTAAAAGGTTAGGGTTAGAATAGGGTTAGGGCTAGTGTTATGGTTATGGTTATAGTTAGAATTTAGGGTTAGGGCTAGGGTTATGTTTAGTGTTATATTTAGGTTTAGGGCTAGGTTAGTGCTAGGTTTGGGGTATGGATTTAGGGTTAGGGTTAGGGTTAGTGTTTATAAGTTATAATGTTTTATAAATATAAAATATCTTGAAAATACAGCTTTATTTTCATCACTAAATGCTGTCTTTAGAGAGAGATGTTAGCTAAAGCCATAGTGGCATTAGTTTTGCAGTTTAGATATTATGAAATCAGAATACAGTACATTATATTAATTGTTATGTATTAAAATATTCAATAAAACAAACTTTTGCATTGAAGAGCAGTCAAAATTCAATAGAGTTTCATTAAACGTGTGTCATTCTCAGGTGATGCATATTTCTATTTTGTATCAGGAGCAACTCTCTGTTCCTTTGTTCTTCAACCCCTAATACTTGAAGACTTGTCCTCATCTTCAGTTGGATGAAGGATGAAAACCATTTGACTATTTCTTGTCCTTGGGCAGATATGTGGCAAAAGAAGCTGTGTAAGAGTGAAAAACTTAAAGAATGATGATGTATACCTTGAAACCAAGGAGGTGCGCTACCTTCAGAGTTGGAAGGTTTCTGGTTCCTGGACCCTTTAAGCAACAATTGACATGAAATATTGTACAAGAAATGTCCAGCTAAGGAACAATTACACCCTAAAACAACAAAAACACTCTAAAAATCTTTTTGCTTGGAAAATCTATGTTATTAGTGAACTAAAATTTTAAACCACAATGAATAGTCCAAATGATAAATTATGGACATAAATGTTTTCACGTAGATTTATTTGGCATATTTTAGAAATATAATCTGAAACTACATTGTATCAATATATCACTATTATAACAATATGTCAATATCAATACACATACATGTATCAATGTATACTACATATATAAATATACTCTATCAGTAAGGGAATCTACCCAAAATTACATCATGTAAAACTGATTGGATTTGATTCTATCTTTAATAATATAAGTTGATAACTGTTTTGAAAGGTCAAAGTCTTCCTTCTTATGGCAGTGTTTTATTCACTTGACCAGTCTTTTAGTTGATATTTTCTTAAGAAATGACAGGCATTTAGGAGAATGCAGGAAAGAAATATGGTGTGTTTCCAGTAAAGAGCAAGATTTCTTCTTTGAATGGGATGTCTGCCCAGAAGACGGGTTGATTTGCATTTTATCTGCACTGCATCTCTCATTTATGTGCAAAGTTATAGTACTGCCAGCCTCTGCCTGGATACAACCTTGTCCCTTGAGAAAAAGCTGCATTCATTTGTAACCATCCAATGTTGTTTAGTTGACAAGCCAGCATTTTCATCCTTTTATACCAAGCCCCAAGAAAAGAAACTTTAAGATCTTCTTTTGTATTTCAAAGTCATTTAGGAGGGAATTTAAACAAAAAATTATTACTATTTTTATGTGAGCAAGGATTTAAAGAAAAAATAAACATACATTTAAAAAAAATTAAAAATCCAGCAACTTGCAAGGGGCATGGACCTGCCTATATAAGTTAGTAAATCTCATGATAACAGTATATTGGAGCCCAGAAAAAAGGTTATTGGTTTCAAAGTCATCAGTAGCTATAGAAAACAAACTTTTATCTAAGTGTCCATATATTTAAGTGAGTGAAATCTCTAGAGTGGAAGGTGGTAGGTAGATAGGAGAAGGAGCTCTGGTGATAAGATTTTGAAGAAATAAAATTAAAGATTATCTAACCATGGAGTAAGCCCAAAAGATTAAGATCACATACATTATTTTGTTGTTGTTGTTGTAAGGCTACAGCCGGAGGCACTCAGGGGTTACTTCTGGTTCTGCACTCAGAAGTTTCTCCGGGCAGGCTCTGGGGACCATATGGAATACTAGGGATCTAACCGGGATCCATTTCAGGTCTGCTGAGTGCAAGGCAAATGAAGATCACATACCTTGATATCAGAAACTGAAGTCTGCAGAGATAATGAACCACCAACTAAATGCTGAAAGTGAGGCATCACTCAGAGAAAAGTAGATCCCTCAGAAGAGGAAAAGATTCAAGAGAATATAAAGGTCATCGTAACAATATAAAAGAGCAATCTATATTTCATGCTTGACAATGGTCAGATTAACTCTGCAGAAAACTTCAGAATAGGGAGGTTAGGAAGAAGACTAACTTTGTAAAATAACTTTGTAATGGCTTTTTGGGCTCCTTCTTAAGAGACCTGCACCTCAACCTGTACTCTGCTGTTTTTGTTTTGTTTTGTTTTTCTTTTGTCTTCACTGGAAAAGCCTGTTTTCTCCTTTGAACAGCTCTCTTCTCCTTTCATCTCCTCTCCTCTCCTCACCTCTCCTCTCTATTCTCTTATTCTATCTCTCTTTCTCTCTCCCCCTCTCTTCTCCCTCCCTCACTTCTCTCTTAGTCCTTCCATTGCCTCACATTTCTGAAAGTAAATTTCTTTTATTTTACTTCAAAAACAAATGGAGGTTTAAAAGTCAAGTTATGTTTCAAGAAGTGTAAATCAGCTAAGAAAGTGACATCTTTCCATTCATCTCAGTTAAAATCCAACTAGAGATGATAAATTCAATAAGATGTTATTTCATTGTAATGGCTTGGCATTGTAATTTTTTGTTCAATCTATTCAAATGTTTTTTGAAGAATAAGCATTGTCATAAAGGGCTTTCTAATGTCTCAAAATTAGCTATAGATGGGTAACTCTGGCTTTTATGGCAAGAGAGCATAGGTGCCTGATGAAATATGTAAAAACGTTTCAAGAGCAATGATATGGATTACCTAGGACAACAAACTCAGTCCCGATCTACCTTCTAAATAGTCCAACATACTTACATGTTACAATTAATTATGGTATTATGACAACTAAATGTATTTGTGCCTCATAAAACTATTAGTCAACAAGAAGTACATGAAAAGGATGGAATTGTGAAGATGTGGTGGACAGTTGTCTTTACCTCATGCTCTGCATTGAATGGTTATCTTAACAGTGTCTTCTGAAATTCTAACTCCATCCAGACATGCTTGCTCTGGTCCTAGAAATGATGTTTAAAAACTCCTGTGCTGTGCTAATAGCACTATATTAATTACCCAAGTCTGTTAGAACAAACCAAGGCATGCTTAGGATTTTTAAAAATCATGAATGTATTCTCTCAGAGTACGATGCCCAAAAGGTTAGAATTAAGATGTATAATTAAGCAATATATTCCCCTCTGACAACCCAGCGAATTATTCCATGGTTCTTCACATCTTCTGATTCTCTAGATGCTCTTTGGATTATAGTAGCACCATTTCAATCCCTGCCTATATCTTTCCATGGTCTTTGATCTGTACCTTCTGTGTGTGTGTGTGTGTGTGTGTGTGTGTGTGTGTGTGTGTGTGTATGTGTGTGAAAACAAGGATTTAGGGCTCATCCGAGTAATCTCATCTCAAATCTTTACCTCATATCTGAAAAGGTTTTTCTCAAATATGATTGTATTTGTTAAATTTAGGCTTTAAAATGCATAAAAATATATAGAGGGAGATTACTCAATCTAGTATATGTAATGTGTGTGCAAACTGTATTATCTCTCTATACATTTTCAACATCTCTGATTCTGCCTTTTCTAATTATCCAATTGCTTTTCATTTTCTATGTTATAAAAACTTAAAATGGCTATATAGAAAATACTAAGGAATGCACAGTTGCATATATATATATATGCAACTGGAAAGTATTTTTATGCTTTGTTTTCACCTATATATCCACCAACAAGCTGTGTGACACCTGCTATTTTTCTCTCATCACCAATATTTGCTCACTAATTAATTTTCCAAGTGTTCTATAAAGAATAAATTGCAAATATTGATCATAAAATAAATACTAAAATACTTAATAAATCTATAACATGAGTTATAAAGTGTGAATGGAACTATCGAAAGACAGATGCCCACATCTTTCTACTAAAAAAAATAAAATAAAATAAACAGAGGAAAACAGAGAAACTGGGTTTTCACTTACAAGTTTCAGCATTCTTTGAGTGTGAGTGTTCATTATTCCAAACTTCCTGTCTTGTTACCCATTGTCTATCTTTCTAACAACCTGCTTCTAATTACCACTGATGCTTAGCTTAGTGTGTGTGTTGTTTGTAGATGTTCATCATAGTTTGATTTTTTTTAATTATAAAATTCCAATTACTTTACTTTGTAAAATCTCTTCTGCATTTTCCTTCAAACAATACAGCTGTATTAAAAAACTTTCTTTTGGAGAATACAATCATTTCAATTATTCATGCATGCAATTGATTTACTAACAATTAACCAACATCCTTAAGTACTATTTGCTTATGTGCCTGGACATGAATTTAATCCTCTATCTGAAGAACTTAGATGCCAATTATGCTTGTATAAAGTTTTAGCTTTTGTTTTTAAAAATATATTGTGATTTACGAGTTATTTATAGTTGGGTTTTAGGCACATAGTGTTTTAGGACCAATTTCACTACCAGTGTCTATCCCCCTCCACCAATGATCTCAGAAGGCATCCCATGCCATCAGTCTTTGCATCCCAGCCTGCCAGCATAACAAGCCCATTTTTAATTTTGATTTTCAAAGTTTGGGTCTCATGATTTCATTGTTGTTGACTCTGGCTTGGGTATTTATTTCTGTCATATCTTAAAATCATGAATGTACCTGAGACCCCTTGTTTGTTGTCCTCCTTTCTTTCATATTTGTCTTTATCTCCTCCACTCAAGTTCTTTCCTTCTCCTCATTATACTCTAGGGCCTAAAGTGTTGTTCATAACCTACATTTAAACCATTGCATTTCCTTATGTAGTTTTTCTAAATACTGCATATAACTCACACAGTCTCTTTTTTATCCCTCTTCTTCTGGCTTCATTTAACATGCTGTCTTCCAGTTCCATCTGTGTAACAAGAAATTGTATTACTTCATCATTACTTACAGTTATGTAGTACTCCATTGCATATACGTACCATACATTAATGACCCACTTATCTGTTGTTGAACATCTAGGTTGATTTCAACTCTTAGATATTGTACTGAGTGCATCATGCATTGCAGTGTGAATACATTCTTTTGGATCAGGTTTTTTTTGTCCTGGGTATACATATTCAAAAACAGGATTGCTGAGTCATATCGCAGATTGATTCAGAGTGCACTGAAATCTCTCCATACTGTTTTCTATTTTCTATAGGAATTGGGCCAGGCATTTCCATCAGCAGCAGATGAGAGTTCCTTTTCCACCACATCCCTGATGAAAAAAATTGTTTCAATATTTTTGATAGATGTCATCCTCCTGGGTATGATATGATATATCACTGTTGTCTTGATTTGGATTTCTTTAATAATAAGCAAGTATGAGCATTATTTCATGTTCCTGTTGGCCATCTGTTAGTCATACTCTGAGAGGTATCTGTTCATTTCCTTTCCCGATAGTTTAGGTTTTGTGGGGTTAATCTTTGTAAGTAATTTTATATATCAACCATTTATCTGATGCATTGAGAGTAAATGTTTATCCCACTGAGTGAGCTGTCTTAGTTTTAGGCCATGATTCTTTTTATCACAGAGAAACCTTTTGGTTTGATAGTCTCATTTTTTCAAATTTGATTCTATAGCCTTTGCCATTGGCATCTTATCACTGCAAACCCCTTTGAAATCTAAGTCTTATAGTGTTCTGCCTATGTTTCCTCAATGAACACTACGGATTCAGGTCTAATCTCAAGGTCTTTAATCCACTTTGTATTGACTTTTGTGTAAGATGTGAGATATCAATCAATATTTAATTTTTTTTACTAGTGGTTATCCAATTGTCCCATCACTATTTGTTGGAGACACTATCTTTATTCCACTTCATATTCTTGACTCTTTTGCTAAAGATTAAACGACCATATACTTGGAGGGTTGTCACTAGATATTCTATTCTGACTCATTGGTCTGAAAGTCTATCTTTGTTCAATACCATGATCTTTTGTTCATTATGGTTATGCAGTAAAGCTAGACAATGAGATGTCTCTCAGATTCTTGTTTTTAATATGGCTTTGGTATTTTAGATAGGTCTTTTATGGGTCCAAACAAATTTATAATTGATTGCTCTGAATCTTTGAAGAATGCTGTCTCAATTTGGATAAGGATTGCATTGAGTTTATATAGTAGTTTGGTAAGATGTTCATTTTGTTAACATTGATTCTTCAAATCCATGATAATGGGATGTTTTTCCATTCCCTGTAATTACTTTATTAAATGTTTTGAAGTTTTTTAGGTTGCTTCCTAGGTATTTGACAGTTGTTGACACTATTTTAAAAGGTATAGACTTTTTAATTTTTATTTTTTTAATTAATTACTTTTTTAAACACTATGGTTACAAGGTTGTTCATAATAGCTTTTCATTTCCCGACAGATACAAAGCTATTCATGATTGAGTTGCAGTCATACAATGTACAACAACTTTCACCAGTGCATATTTTCCACTACCAATGTTGCCACTTCTTAAAAAGAATTTTATATTATTTAAACAATTGTGATCTACAGAGTCCTTCATAGTTGAATTTCAGATACACAATAAGTCAGATTCCTTCTCACCACTAGTGTCAACTTCCCTCCACCAAATGACCCAGAGTGCGTCCTATATCATCACCCTGTGCCCCAGTTCTGCAAGTATAACAGGTCCCTTTAAGTTTAGATTGTTAAAGTTTAAGTCCTTTGATTCTATTATCATTGACTTTGGCTTGGATATTTAATTCTGTCCTTATTTATTTCCCCACCAATGCATCTGAAACCACTTGACCCCTGGCCCCTAGCCTTTTTTATTCATTTCTTCTTAGTTTTCTAAAAATATGAAGGAATCTGTAATATAATAAAGTAATCTGTACCCCAAGATTCTATGAAAAATGTGGGAAACCCAACTTAAAAGATAATAGATAAAAATAGATAATAGATAAAAAATACAAAGAAGAAATAGATTCATTGAAAGCAATGATAATGAAGAAAACATTGCTAAAAATCTAAAAGTAATTAGGGAGAAACTCATAGAAATACAGGCCAACATTAGGAAAGAAGAAAAAGATAAAATCAGCAACATAAAGTGAAACCTTTAACATCTGGAAAACCAACGACAAAGGAACCCAAACACAAGCAGAAGAAAAAAAAATAATAAAAACTAGAGCATAAATCAATAATATAGGAACAAAGACAACTGGCAAGACTGGCAAGGGAAAAAGGGAAAATATCCAAATAAATAGGATCAGAAATGAAAGGGGAAAGATTACAACAGAACCCCAAGAAATCTAAGACACCATGAGAGCTTATTATGAACAATTGTACTCAGATAAAATAGAGAACCTAAAAGACATGGACAGATTTCTGGAAAAAATATCATCTCCCTATAATTAATGAAGAGGAAGTGGAAAGCTTAAGCAGGACAATGGCAAGTACAGAAATTGAAACAGTAATTAGGAAACGCCCAAGAAAAAATGTCTAGACCAGATTGATTTACAGCTGACTTTTATTAAGCATTCAGATAAATGTTACTACAATTGATCCTTAAACTCTTTCAAAATATCGAAAAGACAGGAACCCTCTACAATACCTTCAATGAAGGTAATATCATGTAATTCCCAAAGCTGAGAAAGATACCACCAAGAAAGAAAACTACAGACTAGTCTCATTTATGAACTTGGATGCAAAAATTCTTAGCAAAATCTTAGCCAACCAACTCCAATAAATGCATCAAAATGATTATACATCTTGACCAAATGATTTTCATTCCAGATATGCAAGGATGACACAATATAACCAAATCAATCAACATCATACACCTCATCAGTAAAAGGAAGTATAAAAAACATATGTTCATATTAATTGATGCAGAAAAAGCTTTTGACAAAATACAGCACGCATTCATGCATGATGAAAACTCTCAGTAAAATAGGTGCGAATGGAATGTTCCTCAAGATAGTAACAGCGATCTATAAAAACTCCACAACCCCGGCCCAGGAGATAGCATAGAGGTAAGGCGTTTGCCTTTCATGCAAAAGGTCATCAATTCGAATCCCGGTGCCCCATATGGTCCCCCGTGCCTGCCAGGAGCAATTTCTGAGCATGGAGCCAGGAGTAACCCCTGAGCGCTTCGGGTATAACCCAAAAACCACACACACAAAAAAATCCACAACCAAAATTATTCTTAATGGTGAAAAATTGAAAACATTTTCACTAAAAGGTCTGGCACGAGTCAAGGCTGTACACTGACTCCACTCTTATTCAACATAATATTAGAAGTTCTAGCAATAGCAATTAAAGAAAAGAAGGAAATAAAATAAATTCAAATCAGAAAAAAGGAAGTAAAACTATCTCTATTTGCACACGACATGACGATATACACCAAAGACCTTAAAGAGTCTACAGAAAAGTTCCTAGAAACAACAAACCAATAGAATAAGGTTGCTGACTTCAAAATCAATACACAAAAGACAGTTGCATTCCTTTATAGAAATAATGAATTATAGGAGAGAGAGAGATCAATGAGTCCATCTCCTTTAAAATAGGGTCGAAAACTATCAAGTACCTAGAAAATCAACCTAACAAGAGATAGGAGAGACAATATATCAAGAATACTTTAAAAACAATTCAGAAAGAAATTGTATAGTCATTTTCCATCCTATAACTCTAAGCCTCTGTATATCTTGAAATTTTAAGTGAATTTCCTGTAAGCAGCAAATGATTGGGTTTTATTTCCTGACCCAACCCTCTACTCAGTGCCTTTTAATGGAAGGATTTATTCAGTTGATATTCAAGGAAACTATCGACAGAAAGGGCTGTTCTACCATTATATTGAGTAGGGTTGTTGCTATTACAATTGATTATTTGGTTTATTTATGTGACCTTTCAGTAGTTTATTTACAATTTGGTTATCACAAGTGTTGCAACTTATTTTTGTATGAAATTGTTTTTATGTCTTCCTCCATATAAATGAGAGGTTTGCTGGGAAGTGAACTCAGCAAACTGAGTTGAAAACTCCTTTGAATATGTCATTCCACTCTTTACTTGCGTGGACTGTTTCATATGGAAGATTTACTGTGATTCTTATGTTCTTTCCTTTATATGTATGGTTTTTTTTTTATTCTCTTTACTACTTTTAAAAGCCCATTTTTCTTTGTGTTTTGCTATTTTAATTACTATATGTCTTGGTGTTATTCTGTTAGGGTCTATTTTGTTTGATGTTCTTTTTGTCTTTTGATTTGTGCAGTTGTCTCATTCCAGAATATGTGGAAGTTCTCTGCTAATATCCCCTTATTCAACACCTCTTATTCAACTACTTCCTTCTTATTTTCCCCTTCTACTAGTCCTATTATTTAGAGATTATATTTTGTCTATGTACCTTACACTTTCTTCCATCCTTTTGTCTCTCTTTTCTTTTTTGACTTCTTTATTAATGCTGGCTTTTAATTTGTCTTCAAGTTAGTCTGTACAGTTCTCCATCTGTGCAATTTTGCTACTATGGCTGACTAATGTGTTCTTTAGTTCCTTCAATTCCATTTGTACAGATTCTTCTGAGTTTTGTGATTGTTGAATTCCT
Organism: Crocidura indochinensis; assembly: GCA_004027635.1. NCBI lineage: Eukaryota > Metazoa > Chordata > Mammalia > Eulipotyphla > Soricidae > Crocidura > Crocidura indochinensis. Next base: position 14,925 of record PVKC010020426.1, read on the forward strand.
CATCTATTGATTGCTTAATTTTACTGGCTAATGTCTTCTTGATTTCTGATGTTAAAGCATTAAGTATTAATTTTCAGTCCTCATTGTACAAGCTCAGGCATTTCAATGGTCTTAGAGATATGATTAAGTTTCTTTCCCTATCTGTGAGTGCAGTTGACCTCCATTGTTTCTCCATTGTTCTTTGCATTTTATGGTTTATGAATGTGATCTATTGTATTGATTTACCAAAAAAGGCTAATACAGTTTAAATACATTTAGATTTATATTCCAAACTATGCAGGGTTATTTAAATATGCCTAAAAGAAAACTGTTACTATGTTTGATCAAATAAGTTATTAGACTGTATTATGCGATAGAGAAAAATTGCAAGGGCCCACCTCCTGGAAATAGAAGTTATAAATTGAAATGTCTTTGTGCAGAAGTGCTACCATCCATATGGTTTGAGAGAAAGAGAAAAGGGTTATCAGGCTGCATGAATTGCAGGCTAACAGACTTGGATGAGAACTGATGGCTCTGGTGGCTAAGGATACTGGTGCATGGAGATTCAAAGTTTGAACGTTTTTTTTCCTGTCTCCAAGACCTTAACCTGAAAGCTTAGATAAGTCAGTTAGAGAAAGGTTGTGGGACTTTCTGTTGCACTTGAACGGAACCCATATGCCACAGGAGACTAACAGGTTACGAACAGTGCTTCAAAGCTTGAATTTTTTTAATGAGTTATATTTGGGTCTGAATTCAGGTTCTAACTTCTACTACTTAATAATTAAAAAAGAATATGAGATAGTTATTAATGTCTTGTTACTTCAGTTTTCTTATATATAAAATGAAGATACTTATATCTAGTCAAGATTCTTTTTTGCGGGGGGGGGGGTTGGCCATACCCAGCGATGCTCAGGGGTTACTCCTGGCTATCCGCTTAGAAATCTCTTCTGGCTTGGGGGACCATATGGGATGCCAGGACTGAACTCAGGTCAGTCCTGGGCAAATGGCCTATAGCACCTAGTCAAAATTCTTATTTTTACAATTAAAAATGAATAGGTTTAATATATTTGCCAAACAAATAATTACTTTTCCTACTATAGCACACTTTTATTATTTTCAAAGTCAAAATGATTTAGAGTCAAAGAATTTAATGAGAATATATTACTTATTGACATATTATTCTTCCTTTTTTCATTCACTAGTTTGTATTATAATTAAGATCATGGCATCTAAACAAATTATTCTGCCTGTGGAGCCTATATAATGTCTTTGATATATTTTGTTTATATTTAGAATTTCAACTACTTGGAATCATATATTTATTACATATCATATTTATTTTTAACATATTTTTAAGAAAATTAATATTCATATTCTTTAAAGAATGCTAACATTTTTGTACTAAAATACATTTATTCTTTTTTTTTCAAGGGAGAGCACGAGCACAATCTCCCACTACCACAAATTATGCAGTTGAGTTTCCCACATTTGGGGATATCACAGGGGTCAGCACATCCGGAGTGCAATGGATAAGCCTCGCCACGGGGAAACCACCTTCGTGATCATGGTATCTGCCCTGCCAGGTAAGTATAAATACATTTATTCTTGTCAAAAATTTTTAGAGCCACAGACTTAATCAAGGCCTCAGTGCACTGCTCAGTACTTTTGAAATAAGAAGCCTTAGTTTTATCTTTTCCACTGCTATTTTAACTGATGTTATTCTCTATTTTAGACCTTCCTATAAATTTCTGAACTCTCTCTGAGACTAGATAGTTAACACATTTCTAGGATCATTTTGCACCAATTCTTGGGCTCACAGGAGACTAAGAGAAAATGGGGCAATACATGAGTATATTGTAAAATACAGAACACTAAAAGTCAAAAATAAACACAGTCCCCAATAGCTTAAGTGAAACGAAAGATGTTAATCTTATCTTAGTGATAAAATAAACCTGAATTTAACAAGAAACTACTGGTAATATTCTGAGACATTGATAAGTAACATAAAGACCCAGTTTTCCTATTTAAAAAAAACCTTCACAAAATGAGACATCGATAATGTCATCTTTGTCCTATACTAAGTTCCTCCCATTCCTGGAAGTATCTTTTTCTTTTACTTATTTTCCAATAAACTTTGCTAATTCTATTTGAGTATATTTATTGCTCAATATTTTCACTCTTGGAAATATTGAAGAACTTAGGAAGCATGAATAAATATAGAGACCCACTAACACTGCTCCTGCTCATTCTGCCTCAGTGGTCGGCAACCATTTTTTTCAACTGAGCCAAATCTTGCCAAAACCACTATTGAAATTTATTTTGAGAGCCACATTTTTTTGTAATTTTTTGGTTTTTTTTTTTTGGGGGGGGGGTTAGTTTGTGTTTGTTTTTGGCTGTGCTCAGGTGTGATTCCTGGCTCTATGCTCAGAAATCGCTCCTTGCAGGCTCAGAGGACCATATGGGATGCCGGGATTCGAACCACTGACCTTCTGCATGAGAGGCAAACGCCTTGCCTCCATGCTATCTCTCCAGCCCCTAGAGACACATTTTTAAAGCCGAAAATACATAGGATGGCACACTATTTTTAGTTTCGATAAGTTTTGATTGATAATATTCTGCATGCAAGTATCCACCTAGGTCAGGAGAATGCAAATAACACAACTAATAAAAACTTTAAAACGAAATTATTTATCGATAGCGTTAAATTCCATAAAATTTGCCTTACAATGTAGAGAAAATTACATCCTGACAATGACTGACAAAGTCACAAACACTAATGTGAACATTGGCCTTGCATTTCCTTGGAAAGTTTGAGTAAGTCAGGTTTGTATGTTGCTGTTTTTAATTTTAGGCATGATTCCATGTTCTCATTGATGAGACAATTTCTCAATTTACTCTTGATAAGATTCACGCTTGAAAATGATTGTTCACATAAATATGTAGACCCGAACAAGGAAAGAACAGCAAACGCTAGCTTTTTTAGTTGATTATATGAGTCAGGAATACTATAACAGGTGTTAAAATCAACATATCTTCCTTCTCCAGGTCTTTCATAGCAGACCACTTGTGCTGTGAACTAAGTTCACATTTGTGTTTCTCCAATCTTTCTAAATTACCACAAAGACGTTCAAATTTCGAGCTCCACAGTTCTTTGTTTTTTAAGTCTAGATATTGCATTTCAAAGTTGCCAATGTTAATATTAAAGGAAGAAAAATTTAATTCCGTTACAGTGGCATCCAGAGGTTTTTAACAAAGGCCAATGTCGCTTTGCTGTTTCTGAAATCCTGAAACCTCTTGAGAACAGCTTCTCTTATATTTAAAAGTTCTGTTTTAAAATAGGTAATGTCAATATCAGAATTATTTTCTTGGTGATGTTTCAGCAGGCTTGGAAGGTGAATCAAAGTTTCTCCGTTAAAATCTTGAGCAAAAACAGATAATTTGGGGCCTGGGAGATAGCATGGAGGTAAGGCATTTGCCTTTCATGCAAAAGGTCATCGGTTCGAACCCTGGTGCCCCATATGGTCCCCCATGACTGCCAGGAGCAATTTCTGAGCATGGAGCCAGGAGTAACCCCTGAGCACTGCCGGGTGTGACCCAAAAACCACACACACACACAAAAAAAAAAAAACAACCAGATAATTTGATTTCAAATGAAATAACTTCTTCTAACATCAAAAAAATTGTGTTTCCTTTCCTCTGTAGTTTATGATTAAACTG